>KK117232.1:40654-70613 GCA_000611955.2 Stegodyphus mimosarum
AAGCCTTTTATTTACCTGTTAAGTAACTAATTTTAATTGATGAACATAAAAAACTGCTTTTATTCAAGTTTTTGTATTTATCAGCATTTATACGTTTCTTGTTTTTAATTTATTGAGCACATTAAAAGTAATCTAAATTTAAATATAGGTATATCTATTTATTTTTAGAGTTTGGGGAAGAAGGGGGAGAATGATCTCCTAAAAAGGCTGCATGGGGCTAAAAAGTTGGTCTATACGTTTAAGTTCATAGATTTGGCAGCTGATGCTATAAGATGTGTATGTAAAAAATCTGTTATTCACCAAAGTGAAGAAAATTAATTTATAAATTTGTGACGAGAAGCTGAACTATGAATAATTGGATTTATATCTTTATAATTATTTTAATTTTATATTAAATCCGTCTTTTACATTTTAAACTAAATAACTAAAATAAATTAGTAACACGTGAAGATTTATCTAGTTTGGGCTCGTAGATGTTAACGTGCAATAAATGAGATAATGAAAATGTAACAAAAATTTCTTAAAACAACATATTTTTTTCATCCACTTCATGACAATAACTGCTGAAACTCGTTGTTAAATATGAAAAATAATACCAGAAATCATTTCAAATTTAGAAGAATTCAGAAATCTGTTGAATGGATACTTACTGACGTATAGAAATAATTAGTTTACTGCCAGTCTTATATAGATTACGAGGTAGTTAGGAGATTGCACATAATCTTATTCCTCGAGGCATGGATATCAAAGAAAAATAATATAATTCAAATAGTTTTAGAATTGAAGAAAACAGATTGTCGAAATCAAAATCCTTTGAAGATTTCTCTTTTTTTCCTATCTTAAAAAAAAAAAAAAAAAAAGAAAGAAAGAAAGAAAATGGGGAAATGTCGGTTTCTTCTGCAGAACAAGAGGAACATTCTGATTTCAGTGTCTTACTATGTTCATTGAATCATATTATTCTAGTACAGACTTTAATTTTGAAAAATTGTCTTCAAACTTAACTTAAATAATTTATAATTTTGATTTAATTAAGTTCCTTGCAACAGATATTGATTCTTTTCGAGTTCAAACTGAAAAAGAATTTACTTTCATTAAGCAAATGATGCATGTAGCCGAGCCACTAGAAATAGCGCCTTGTATTTCCAAATACGTCTACTTATCTTTCGGATACTGAATTTTGATGTGATGCCATCTAACAAGATTAAATTCTAGCTGTTACGAAATCTTTGACACAGCAGAAAAATATTACCAAAGACTTCGAAATAAAGTCTCTTAAAATCAAATATAATTATCCTGGACGAATTTATGCCTCTTCTATATTTGAAAACAATACGCTTTTCATTCAAAGGCAAATATCTAAGATCATCGAGATCTATCTACATTTTAGAAATATTACTGTGCAACAGCTCTTTTCATCTTAAAAAAAAATAGCTTTCACTGGTTTGTCTTGTCGGTAATTACCTTATGTATAATCAAATTCCCCACATCTCGACGAATAAACGAAAACTCCCGAAGAATCAAAATATAATTTCTAGTCTTTATATGATGATAATCAGGAATGATTATTTTCTATATTTACTCCTGGAGATATTGATAGTTAGGATATTAATAGTTATATTTTTGAGATTTTAAAAGAAAATAAGACTTTCGAAACATGCATTCTGTATTATATGCTGCATTATTATGCATTTTTTAACAAAACATTACTTAAATTTCATTGTATGATTTCTTTCTTGATTCGTATTTCACTAGTAATTCGTATTTTGCAAAGAAAGACTCACTTGGCAAATTTATAAAATTTAGCTCCGTAAATATGCATATTATCTGTTATCGTTTATCATTAAATTAAATTTAAGAAAACTGACTTAGTGAAAATGCTGTTAATGTACAACTGTAAATTTAAATTTCTTTAAAGGACATATTTCGTAATTGGTTCCAGGCTACGTGTAATTCGTTTCTAAGTCTGTGGTTTCAAAATTGCAGTTATGTAATGGAAAAGAAACTGTAATCGTAACAATCTAGTTATTTTCACGGAAGAAAAAGCATAAGAGTTCGTGTTATAAGCACAATGTAAAATTGTAAAAGACTTATTAAGATAATTTGTCTTTTATCACTTAATTTTGTGTTAAAAGAAAGCATATTGACTTTTTTTACCTGGAACCTGGAAGTGTAGCATTTATATTTCCTGGCAAAATACCTTTGCTATTAAATCTGACACCGTAAGGCCTTACAATGTCAAATCCATTTTAGTTCGTGTTAACCACGTTTATAATTGTATACAGTATTAATAAACGTAACTCACAGCATATATATATATTTTCCATAACTTCAGTAATCGAAAGTGAAGCCCTGAAAATACGCGAATTTGTTCGAGTTTAGAGCTTATTGCTATTTATTCTTACAGGGCACTTTGATGAACGAATAATAATAATAATTAATATAAGGTAATGTTCAACAGATTAAAGGTTAACATACACATGTGAAAACAATTCGAAATTTTTCTCACTTTTCACATGAATTAATGGGAATATTCATAAAATTAAATCAAATCAAATAAAGTAAACATAAAAAGGCTGAAATCGATAACTGACTGTTGGCATTTAAACTAGTAATAGAAGAGAAATCATTAAATCAGTTAAATGATTATTCTGTGCTTTAAGTTAAAATATTAATTCCGTGCTTCCGTCTTCTTGACTGAACGTCTTGACATCTTGGCTTGATGTCACGGATTCATAGATGTCATCATTTCCATCATCTTCTCTGATTAAAGCATAATGATAAAACCTTCCATAGCTTTGAAGGTTCCGGTTTTCTTAAAACTCTACTCAGTCATTGATGGAGAAACCAGTTTTACCTTAAAGAGATCCATTTACATATCTTCATATTTGCTCGCATGTTTTTGTCTTGTGGCATCAAGTTGTGGTTACAGAATCACAAATAACTGCAAACCGAAGTTAAATATCTGGAATCACAACATACCCTTCCACCCTTCATGGTCAGACAACTTTGTTTTTCATTTAAATGGCCACATCTAATCTGTCTAGTATATTGAATGAATTTGATTGAATTTATGTCAAAATACTCGATGGCTATCTGCTTAAAAGCAAGGATGGCTTCGTGGAGGACTTTCTCGGGACGGGAAACTGGTTCACATTTATTTTCCGTATAAGATAAACCACAAAAACACCGTTCAGCGAGCCGCCTAGATTCGAATTCCGCAGCGAATTATCAGCGTTCAGAGGTCTCATCAATTTGGCCACCATCGAGTCTTAAAAATACTAAAATGAATATTTTTCATCTCAAAATTGTTTTAGAAAATGCGGGAAAGGAAAATTATGCAGTGAACTGTGGTAGTTAAAAGTTGAAAATGCAGCTTCGTTTGCATCCCCACCCCTGCTGAAAGGAAAAGAATATATTTACTTTGGATGATAAAACTGTCGATGACTGATTTTTTCTCTGTACACTCACGACTAGAGTTATAGACTTGACACAGTCTAATATGTATTGAGTCTATTGTCTTTTCTCTCGCCAATTATTCTGGATTTATATTTATCGTACCGATAACGTAATTGTTGGCTAAACTACAGACAATTTAATGTACTTCAGCCAAAACACGTAAACAGAGGAATTTTTTTTTCTTTGCTATTAAACCACGTACTGTTTCGTAACGATCAACACCCGTTATAAGGATGGAAACAGCGGTTAAAGATTCCGACATCGAAAAGAAGAAACGAACGAACCAAAGACACCCCTATCACAGTCCGGTAAATTCCGATCGTTTATACCGCGAAAACGATTCCGCTTTTTCGGTTGGCCTGCGGAGCAAGTCGAAATTTTTTCGCCGCGCACCGTTGGGTGCCGCTCGCGTGCGGCGTGCGGCAACCAACGTATCACCAGTGTCGGCTGATATGTCGCGATATTGTCGCCGGCAGACAACGCAAGCAGTTTATGCGCGTCGGTCCAGGGGTGGAAAATCATGGAACTATTTATGGGTTGTGAGGGAGCGATTCGTTTTGTTCACGGGTCCAGGTGAAGGGAGCGACCTCTTCCTTCTCAGTATGACGCAGACTAGGGTACTTGCCGAATTTTTTTTAAAGGGAATTTACCACTTCATATTTCCTCTCTTCTAGAGGTCATGAAAGGTTACGAATCGCGTGCTATTTTTAAAAAAACAATTGAGAAAATTAACTACAGAATCTAAAATATTTCCTCACGTGATATATTATGAAAAATTACGTGATCATTATTTGAAGCAATTAAATACGTCAATTGTCTATTTTGCCAGATAAATACACTTCGTAGAAAAAGAAATTTCGTAAAAGAAAAATCATGTTATTAAAAAAGCTCGTAAATAATAATCGCTTATAATAGTACTGTTTAGAAAAACTGCGCATATTGATTTAATTTAGTATTTAGAAAGTACTTAACAACTTTTTAAACAGTCATGATACAAAAGACCTTGAAATAGGGAAAATGGATAATATGTACAGGCTGAATTTCCAGAAAATGAGGATAAAAGATGAGCGCTCGTGTAATAGTCAGATTGTGATTAACAATGGCAGTTGCGTTAATGAAAAACGAGAACTAATGACTGAAAATACTATGCACGCTATTACTCGCCCCCTTTTCTTTTAATAAAGCGTGCGTCAAAGTGAAACTTTTAACATTTATTCTTAAGCTTATAAGGTATATCTCCCACATTCTTAGCGTGCCTTCATGGTGTAATGGTCAGCACACTGAGCCGGTATTTCAGAGGTCCGTGGTGCGATCCCCGGCGAAGGAATTGCATATTTTTCATGTCTCCTGCATTGTAATTAACCTAATGTCTCTACACTGGCGCCCGAACTAAAAGGGTTGTGGATGATGACTCTCCACACCCAGGATTTGGCGACTAGGTCCCCTAAAACCCTAGTCGCTCTTTAAAAAAGGGAGTATATAAGGTATATCTCCCACATTCTTAGCGTGCCTTCGTGGTGTAATGGTCAGCACACTGATCCGGTATTTCAGAGGTCCGTGGTTCGATTCCCGGCGAAGGAATTGCATATTTTTCATGTCTCCTGCTTCGAAATAACCTAATGTCTCTACAAGCTCTAAAATTAAAGTTTGTAAGGTATGAAAAAAAAATCATAAAATAGTTTTGATGTTAGGAATGTCTTTTGCGGAACTTTTTCAAAATTTTTGGACTGTTATGTTACACTTAATACATCATTCCTGCGCTTTGACATATGTTGCCACTACGAGAAACGTAAGATCTTTATCTTCTCCTTAACCTCGCTCTTAATCAGCTATCAGAGTGCTGCCATTCGGCGAAGTATAGGATTTAATGCGTCTTTCGGATTTAATCAATGCGTATTTGCTTAACAAACGGAGCGATTTAAAAGCAATATATGCATTTCTTAATAATATTACTTTTTATTTTATTTTTAATAATGTATATCTGATTAATTTCAGTTAAAATGCACGCAGCATTATTGAAGTTAGTAAAAGATGTTTCTAGTGCCACGTGTTACGCGCATGACGCAGAATCTTAAGTACATGATGCAGAATCGGTTCCTCCCTTTTTTTCATTTATTACATTTTTTAATATAATATTCTCTATTATTATTGATTTTAATAATTTACAGATAAAAGTTATAAGTTACAGATAAAAGAAAGATTCCTCTAAGTCATTAAAGAAATGAAGTGAAAAAAAGAACGCAGTACATTAAAATAAAACTATAAAATGGATAGAGAACTGATGATAATTGCAAGTTAACCACGGCTTAGCATTACGGTGTTAATAGATCGAGTGTAGTGAATTTCGAGTATTAGTTCAAAATTATTGACTATTTTAATATTGTTTTAGATCAGCTATTAAATAAGTGCATAATAAAATATTATTTTTAAGTATAATTTAGCCGGAACTATAAGGCAAGTAAGGGAGATTCAAAATATCTTTGCTAAATGCTCATGCAGTGAAAAGTCCGTTCACGAACTTAATTCGTTCCTGAAGACAGTTCGTCAACCGAATTATTCGTATGGTGAAACAAGTTTCCACATAGGAATTACCGTAAAATGGATTAATTCGTTCCTGGACTACAGATAATTGCTTATTTCAGCTTCACAATAGTACTTTGTGCACAGGTTCATGTTCTTAAACCGATAAAAATCATTAAATATTTATATTTATATTTATCTATCTATATCTGTCTATATATATAATTAAAAAGGAAAGTCGAAACAAAAATAAAAAATTATAATTTCGTCTTTGTGAAAGACCTAACAAATTTTTTCTCCAGGAAAGGCGTAACCAAAAGGAGTGCACGCAAAATTAAAAGAAACTTCAAATACGTAAACTATACTGAAAATAATACCAAATAAAAGAAAAAAACTAAATCCATGTATTAATCTCTGTTTAACGCTTCAAAACAGAACTTGTCAAGGGTAAAGTGTTTTGAAGACTTAAACCAAGTCGATTAATGAGTTCCTAATACATGTTTCGTTCTTCTGAATCATTTGAGAATATATCCCACCTCTCTTGCGGTTAACCTAAGCGTTCCTCAAGAGTCAGTTCCAACGAACATCCTTTTCCATTAAAACCTTCATAACAGCAGCCTGAAATTTAAACTGTAAGTTATGATTGAATTTATAATTTTTGGCCTATATTTTTGTAGATGCATGTAATTAAGACATTATAACTATATATATAGTTTACAATAGTTTAAATTGTATAATAATCTTACATTGGTTTCATAGCGGTCTAAACTCCTCGTCAGGTTATATAACAATCTTTTTGTGGCTATGTTCTTTTTCGAGGAATTACATTCATGTTTGAAAATTATTAGTTATTCATTTAAATGCAAATTTTATATATTAGTTCTTCCCGATTAAAAGAATACATTCAAACATACGAAGCACACGAAACGCAATCGTACCAAATAATTATTACATTGTATATTTTTGATTCGTACTATTGTAAATTTTAAATTTCTTTTAAGTTTATTGCAAGTTTTTAATAGTTTTTAACTGTCGTCGTAAGTATTAACATTTCCTAATTTCAGTTTGCAATAGTTTTTGACTTCCTTTCCTAGGAGGTAATCATAAATAGAAAATTATTAATTAAGTTATATATAAACCTTAAATCACTACATCAAATTCATTAAGTATATATATATACCGACGTTTCACTGCGTGAGTAAAGATATTTTGAACTTTCCTTACTTGCTTTATGCGAGGTTAAGAAGATGATAAAATCTTACGTTTCGTGTAGTGGCAACAGCTGTCAAAGCGGAGGAATGATGTATTAACAGTAACATAACGGTCCAAAAATTTTGAAAAAGCTTCGCAAAAGACATTCCTAAGATCCAAACTACTTTATGATTTTTAATATTTTCTCATTTAGAACGTACTGTATAATTAAGTAAGTTTTTAACTTCTATTATTTTCCTTTTTCATTTTGAATGTACTGTGTGTTTTAAGTTCTTATGTTCTTAAGTTCTTATTTTAAGTCTCAAGTGCGTTTTTTCGCGACTGAATTACGGAGAAGAAAATATAATATTCTTATATATTCCACATTCACCATTAATAAATGGTGAATGTCGATATTTATCGGTGTAAGTCAGAAATAAGAGTATTTGGAAAGTATTTCGGACATAACCAAGCGACTATGTGAATGTTGACATTCACCGGTGAAAGTCGACATTCTCCAGATTTCGGTATTTCACCGTAACATATATATGTATGAATAGAGGTAAAAGGCAGTTCAAAACCTAATCCAAATGCGCACTAATATCTATCCATCTATCTATATATATAGAGAGAGATAGTTAGATATTACTTATCTATATATATATATATATATGTGTGTGTGTGTGTGTGTATATATACTGCAAACCATTATTAAATATATATATATTTAATGATGCCGTAACAAACACAATATTAAACAGATAAAAATAAACGAAACCTTAATTTAATTTTACTGAATCTGTACAAAAGAAAGTGTACGAAGAAGACAACATAATTGAAAAATGATGAGAAAGGTGTTACAGTTTGGATTCGAAATTTGCTTCCAAAAAACGTACACTAACTCTTTTTATGAGTATCTTCTCTCACTTTTTCTTTGTGTCTTAGCGCCACTCGACTGTGCCTGAGACTCAGAATATAAGCCTGTCTTTTACTTAAAATTTTTCTAACGTTATTTGTGTTGCCTACGTTTTAAAATGTTTGTAAAGGGAGACATGGCATTAAGACTGAAAATGCTTATGTTGTAACTTGCTACTGTTTTATCAGGGTGATAACGTTAAGTGAAAAAATTTGCATCTTACCTTATTTTGCACAAACTCAGATAACTAGGTTCATTTTTTTCTTCCTCTTCTTCTGAAGATATTTCTTTCCCAATCGCCTTTTGTTGCTGCTTCTGTTATTGTAATTCGTTCTCATTGAGCTTCTTTTTAGAGTATTTTAGTAACTTCTCCACGCCTTCATTGTGACTTCCTAGCTTATAGTCTGGAGATACACTATCGTAGATAAAGAATAAGTGTCGAAGTCTCTGTCTGAAAACCAGTTTGGCCATAATTTCTTCCAGGTCGAAGTCGTAGCTGTAAATCATTTTGTATTAGTCTTTGTTAATGACAGTTAAGCAATGGAAAATATTAAAACGATTTTTCAGAAGTCGCTGAATGTTAATTATGTTGCGTAGATTGTCCCAAAAGGCCGCTGAAAATCATATGCTGCCGACTTGAGTATTCGCGAGACATCGTTCGTCATCCGAGGCGCTTCTTGTGAGCTCAAATAATGTGTTTGTGAGCCAAATTATGTGTGAAATGAAGCTTTCTTGCTTCTATATTTCGCTGAATTATATTTACTCTCATATTTTGTTTCCATTTCCTTATTTTTTTTTATTTATTTTTTATTTTTATTTTTATTTTTTTTTTTTTGGCTTTAAAATTAAGAAAGGAAAATTACGCATTCTATACCAGTTCTCAGGAAAGGGCTTATTGGATGAACTGACAGAAGTTTGAAAAGCATATATTAATGGATATACTAACATCATTTTATTATATATTTCAAATTGTATTATATATTTTCATATTGTAGATTACGTCAGTAATCTACAATAAATACTAGTTTTTAATGTAAATGTCAAAAATTGCGAAACATGTGTGGATTTCAGTTCCTGAAGTGGTAATTTACAATGAACACTTAATTTGTAAAAAATGAGTAGACTTGTATAAAATTTAAAAGACTCTTGATGATGATTTCATAGATATTAAGACTGCATAGATTTATCAACAACACAGTAACTACAAAGAAACTAATTAGACAATTTGTGTAAACTGCGGTATTGAAATTACAGAGGCTGTTTACACATTTTAGAACGATTTCGGGACCGTTTAATTAACGTTGAAATGTAAAGAGTATTTTTTAAATGTTTAATCCGATAGCCTTTTTTTCTGAGCTATATGTCTGCATCGTGATTTCCAAGAAAGGAAAGCTTTTCATAAATTTTCAGAGGTACTGATTTCCAGTCCTTTTCCACTATTTTCCAGCGTCCATCAGTCGTAGCTGGTTTACGCTTAGAAACAGCTCTTTTCGAGAGACCAAAGGAAAAATAGTTCATAGATAAAAAGTCAGGGGACATCGCAGAAATACGTTGAAAATGTATATATGCAATATCTGTATCTGTCTGCATTTTTTTTTCAAAGAATGCAGCGGTACTTTTCGAAATATAAATTGTTGCTTTATCGTGATTAAGTTTCACTTTTTGAAAATCATTGAGCTAAGAAAACAAAATTTAAATATCGGACATAAAATTTACTCTTGATAGTACGTTGAGTTGATTTTAACATTTTTATAACTCTTCCTATTTTTAATTTTCCATTGTAAAAGAATTCTGCGGCAGTCATAAAGCCCTTAATGAAACTTTCTTTGAACGGACGGAATCTGGTCTGTTAATGTTTTTTTTCTTGGTTTTCGAGATAGACCTTTTTTTGTTGCAGTCATTTAGGTAAACTCATTCTTCGTCAACTTTAAAAATGTGCTTCCATTTATTTTTCGCTTAATAATTTTCATACAGGGCTCTACAAATTATTCTACATTGACTCGCATGCCTTGCCAAAATCTAGTAAGCTTCATGTTTTTCAGACCTTTTTTAAGCTGTAAATCGTGGTTTATTATTTTATTTATTGTTGTTATAGATATATTAAAAAACTCTTCAATTGATTATTATTTCGGCGGATTTTCTCGTGTTAACAACGATTTAACTTTAAATACGTTGGACACAATACTTTGCTTTTTCAGGTATTCATTTGGATTGTTCTTTCGTGTAAGGAGGGAAAAATAGATTTGCATTCGAGCGTTTCAGAAGAAAATTAATCTAGATCTAATATTGCATTTCATGGGCCTAAAAAATGTTTGGAAAACTTGACCAAAGTTGTTGAGACGAATGCTGTGCTATTTCAATAGCAAAAAAAAAAAAAAAAATGTGTTGTTGAGATGTTTTGTTTTCGTAAACTCTCGACACCAGTTGCCATTCTACTTCTACAAAAGCACATAAGCAGAAAAGGAAATAGCTACCTACAGCAACTGTCAGAAAACGTTTGTTTACAATAAAATCACAAGGGGAAGAATGTTAAACAAACTCCAGAACGGCGGATTATAAAACATCTGCCTTTTATTTAAAAGCAATCTGACGTTTTCAGCGCACAACAACTTTTTAAGACAGCTTCGATCTCTTCCTTCTTTTGCTTTCGTTTCCCGTGGTTATTAGTTGAAAATAGCATTAAATGAACTTCCCAATTTTAGAACTTTTCTTTTAAATTTATGTACGTTAAGGGAAACGAAATATTTTCCAGCAAACGAAGATCTACATTATCAGAAAGTAGCTCAAATTTTTTATTATTGTTACCTGCTTGTATAAGAGATATTTTTAAAGTAACTTTAACCTGTTTCATTTTATAGAACACCACTTTTCGTTAAGATTCACATGCATGATATTAATCGTGCCTAATATGTAATTCATATTTTCATAGTTTTATTCTACATTTTGAAGACTACAAAAACTGAAAAAAGTGTGCTAAATAAAGATAATCTGCTAATAAAACCTCCACAAATTTTGTCGCTTAATTCTTTCTTTCTGAAACGTTTGGTCAAGTACAGTTTCGACAAACACTTTAAAGTTATAATAACATTTGTTCTAAAATTAAAATAAAAATGCATTGAGAACTAACTGATTAAAGAAAAAAGAAATTCCTTGATGAAGGTGAAGCGAAAAAAATCACCATGTGGAAGTCATGTGGACACAAAGAAGTGAAGTCATGTGGACGACAAGCAAGTCATGTGGTCATGAATTCCTTGTACATTAAATTATACTTGTATTTCCTTTACTTGTACTTGTATTTGTATTTTCTTTACTTGTACTTGTATTTTCATTAAATTATACTTGTACTTCCTTGTACATAAAATTATACACACTTTTTTGCTACATTTCATTTAAACTTAAATTTAAATTTCCTCAAATTTCGTTAGAAATATTTCTAATTTAGTCGATTCAGTTCTCACTTCGCAGAAAGGCAAAAATACATAAAAACTCAAAGCAACTTCATAAAAAATTCGAAAATATAGAAAAACATGAAATGCAGTTAAAATAGGTAAAAAATAATTTTTACGACTAAAATTAGAGTTTGAAAGTAAAAACAAGCAAATCGGCCAGCGGACAGGAAGACAGATTTTTCGGTTCACAAAATTAAAAGTTTACCTTTGGCCCCACTTAAAAAGACACTGGAGTTGGTACACAAACTGACTTAATTCACTATTCTACTAAATGTTTTAAAGTAAACAAATGATGGCCTTGTTAGGCTTAGTACTACTTAAACAGCTCTGATATTGTTGATAATTCTGCTGCTGTTCTAAGCAAGAGAAACTAAAGGCATAAAAACCTTTAAAGGAACATCAGAACAGCATATTCAATCACTTTAAAGCAAAAAATGTAAACCAACATGTAAGTATAAAAAAATAACTGAGCTTACTGAGCCGGGTAACAGAGTAGGTATATATATATATACACGTTTAGTGCGGCCGATTTCAACCAAATAGGAAGTTGCACAACTATTTGTTGCACAAGAATTGTAGCAGGAAATTAAAATAAAATTCTATTTATTAAAGAAAGGCTTACTTAATTTTCTTTGAATTAACCCATTTAAAATTCTGCAAATAAAAGTCAGTTCCAGAAATTAAATTCTAGGTTTGTTAAAAATTATTAAATAAGTAAACTTTACGTTATTAAATTTTACATTTCAGGTTATTAATCTAAAAAGGGTTACTAGTCTCGAAACACAGTTGTTTTACGAAACAGTTGTTACTCGAAACACAGTCTGTTGCAATTTGAAAAAATGCAAGATATTATTCTTTCATACTTAATCTGCCTGTTATTAATTAACAAAATCAACTATTTAAAAGCATTAGACACAGTTCTTAAGACTATTATTTTTTTATTTTTTAATGAGATTAATTTGAAAAAAAATGCCTTTAATTCATATTATATCTAATTAAAAGTATTAAATATATTTATAGAATTACATTACATATTTTTTCACTTTCTAAATGCATTTTCATCTGACACCGTGTAAAAAATTTCGCTATTCCATTTAAATCTTTATCTATAATCTGTCCTGATAGATAAACTATATTAAACTTCAAAAGAGCCCTTTTGGGCGATCATTAAAATCGAGATTTTTATTTTTGCCTTTAGTTTTTTAATTCTAATTTATAAACAAATATTTCTAAATTACATTTATTAAGTTCTAGAACTTCACAATCTGAAATTTTCCCTTGTAGTTATTGAAAAAAAAACTACAAATATTTTGAATGAGTAAACGTTTTAGTAGTAGTGCTTACCTTATCTAATATTATAATTTGCTGGTAAATATTAATTTTTATTGCAAATTATTTAGGAAATAAATATTTTGAAGCCTTCTCTCTGTTTTGGTTTTTCATAAAGATGCAGAAACTGTAGTGCATTGTCGTGAAAATTAATTTCCGTTTGTCGTGAAAATTAATTTCCGTTTTACTCATAACTGATTTTTCATTACAATTTTCAATGAAATTTCGAAACGGAATCTACTATATAGCGCAGTGTTTTAAAATTTGATCCATTCATTCATTGAAACTGATAAGTGAAAATGAATTTTCAGAATTAACTTCTTTTTTTTTACTTTGCAATGGCAATAAACGAAAATAGATTTCTATCCTTGAGCTCAACTGTGATTACTTTAGTTTTTTAAGTAAAAAATTATCACACAATTCAACCTTGCCTTAACTATTAGAAAATTCCATGAGACTTGTTTATCAACTTTTACGGCGCCATGAAGCCCTGGCAAACTCGAGATAAAATAGATAATGATAAACCCTACTGACCCACTTAGCATGCATTATCACTTGTAACCAACCGATTTTACAAGATAATCTGTAGCCCGAGAAGCAATACTATCGATAAAGTGGCTCAGATAAGAATTTCTCTTATCCCCCTTTGGTTCATAACATTTTATTGGAATATACATAATAACAAATCGTTATCATTTCTATGCAGTTAGACAGTGTCTTAAAAAAATCTAAAGGCTTCTTTTCTGGAGTCTTTTGTCTTACTGCATTTTACGATACGTAAGTTTTAGTTGCTAAGCTAATACATATTTCTGTTTTGATAATTTGTAATTTCTTGGCATTATATTATATAAAGCATATATCAAAGTATTCGAAATTCGTTCGTAGTAAACAAAAATTATTATTATTAACTGTTTTCATGGACTTTTAAAGGTTTAAAGGACTATTTAATAAAGCTTCTATGTATTTACCTTGCCTAGACTTTTCAATCAAGAATTATAAGAACCGGAAATTTCCCTAGGAAAGCTCTTCATGAAGGTATCTTTCCTTTGACACAGTCCTCTCGTACTTCGTCTTGATTAAAATCAAACAAGGAATCGGGGACAGGGTTAAATTCATTTAGGCTCGAACTATAAAACTGCTATTAAGTGTTCGACTCAAATTAGTCGTTTTATACTTTATTATTTCTTCAAAAAGTCACATTTAAATTAAATAAAATTGAAGCTTAATCTCGAATAAATCTTTTATATTGAAAAGTGGCATTTAAAATACATAATTAACTGCGTGTAAATATAAGATCATGGGAGATTAACGCAGACTCTTCAGGATTAAATATAATTATTTTCTAACATTTCAAATCCTACCACTATTAAACAGTTGCATAAATTTTAATAAATTGTAGAAATAATAAAAATAAGAGAGGGATTTGTGTTATTCCAAGGAATAATGCTTGTCACAAAATAACTTTTCTCTGTCATTTAAGGTTAACATTAAAGAAAGCAGTTTTTTTTTTATTATTTTTTTATATTTTTTCTCTTTTATGTATTATATATTTATCAATAATTTAAAAATCCTGAAAATTAGTGCAAGGTTTAGTGATATGAAATCTGGCCTTTCAGAATTTGTTATTTGTAAACCGCTGCAAGGAAAGTAAAACTCATCTCTTGTTAAAAAAGGAAAGTTCTTAAATGCTTGAAAACTCATTCCGAAATTCTTCTGTTTAGAGCATAGTTGAAATTGATAAATTCTGTTTACAACGTCGATTTCTGCTTATTGGAAACTTCGAGATTAAGTCGAAATTTTATGCATTAAATATAATTAATTATTTTCTAACATTTCAAAGCCTACCAATAATGAATAGTTGGATAAATGTTTAATAAATTACAGAAATAATAAAGGGAAGGTTAAAAAAAGCTTGAGTCATTTCCAAACAATAGGGCTTGCCATAAAACAAATGTATTCCGAGTTCAGTAAAGAAAACTGATTTTTTTTTTTTTTTAATTTTTCAAAATTTCTCTCTTACGCTTATTACGTCTTCAATAATAATTTAATAAAATTAGCGCAAAGTGACAATAATTGATGAAATCAGTTCTGTTAGAACGATGACTTGTGTTATTTGTGAACCCCTGCAAATTTTCTGTAAAAAAGCACCATTTTAGTAAAAATAACTCGACTTAAACGGTAAAGGACTTCTTATCTTAGGAGAGCATGAAATACGTTTGCTGTTGCACTGTCATACTGACAATTTAATCTAAAAATTTCTACCGAAAATATTTGCCTAACAAGGAGAAATGCTGCAATGTTGGTCTCGGTTACATAAAGGCCACTCGGCAAACACCAACCCAAAACCAGAGCATTCACTTTTTTCTTGTTTTGTTCATTGATTTACCTGTTGGCCATGTGGAATATTTGCTCTCACGCGGCCTTAGAATAGATAAAGCCCTCGCCAAGAGCTCCGTCCAGTCTAAGAAGCCTCCCCCGACCTATCTGGCAATCGGTAAATACACATTTCCGGGTTTAAATGTCGGTGTTTTAGGAGAAGAAAAGCTGATAATGGTGCTTGTTTGCTTACCCAGTCCTTTATCTTTCTGCCCGTTCTTGCGGATGGCCCTAAATGGTAGTTTAGCAAAACTCGGGGAAAATGTTTCCTTTTTTTCAGTGTTAGATCGTTTAAGTTCTTTTTACGAAAAAAAAATATGTATGCTGCAGAATTTTTAGAGGTCAATTTCGTCTATTGTGATTCTTAATGTGGTAATGTTTGCAGAATATCTTAATGTTAATAAGCCTAATGACTTTTTCCATTAAGCGAAGAATATTATGTGCATCAGTGTTCTCAAACTGGTGACCCGCGAAAGTATTTTTCTCAAATTAACTAGCCTTATTATGACATTATTTGTTATGACTGACAAGAATTTGAAGAAAGTTTAAGATTTAAACAATTTTTAACCGAAATTTTATGTTACTTTTATTCCCATTAAAAATTAACGTCAGTAACTCCCCAGAAAATCTTCAAATAGGACTAAGTAATTTACCCCGGGGTATAAATCTGATTCAAAGATTTGAAGATACAGATTTGTTAAAACTTTTTTCATTCTTGCCACAAGATAAAAGTCCGCAAAAATTTTCCGCAATAAGAGTAATCACTTTGTGAGAATATATTTACATGTATGTAAACAGTTTTATTTCGCAACAGAAAATTAAAAGAATGAGTAAAATAAAAATAAAAATATAAAAAAAAGCAAATAAAAAATCAGAATGCTTTCAGAGTTTATATTACACCCAATGGGGCGTTTTTTTTAACGTTTTGTGTGTTATCTTTATTTATCAAATATCAGGTTCTTCGCATTTAAACCACATAAAATTCAATTCGAGAGGTTCGAATCCCGGCGAGGGCATTGCTCATTTTTCGTCTCCTGCTTCGAAATAACCTAATGTCTCTACAGAGTAATCACATCAATTATATAACATTTTTCAACAGGACCTTTAACGTATAAAAATATAAATGTAATTTAATAAATAAGTACAGAGGCCACAGAATAAGTTACAGATTAAATGGAATTTTTATCGAAGAAGTTTGAAAACTAGACTTTAAAATGCAAATAGTTTACGTGGACTGAATTCCATTGAGCGCTGGTGAAAGTTGAAGAAACTTTTTATTTCTCACGATAACTAATGTTTGATTTGTTCCCGTTTTCAGTGTTAGTTATATAATTTTTCAACCGACGCACTTCCTTAAAATGGAATTTACTTATTTCTGTTTTTTATCATGAATATGTTATATGAATTTTCAAGTGAAATTTTTAATGTTTTATGTATAAAAAAAGCTTTTTTTTTCATACATCCAAGATACAAAGAAATATTTAAATAAGAATTTAAATTTTAGTCAGAAATAAATAATATCGTTAAACACACCTGTGTGTTTTTACTTAGACAGATTTCACCCAAACGCAGATTAATTATGAAATTAATGCATGTAGATGCAAAATAATGTGAATCTGTGGCGTGTACACAGCTTCTAAACGTCAGTAATGAAGATCAAGTATTCATATTAATAAAAACTTTGTTTATATTGTATAAAAACTGCCAAAGAAGGGTGGTGTGATTAATTTTGTGAGCGAACATCATACTTCGATTTTCATTCCCATATTCTATAGATGAAATTTAAGAGCGTCTAAGTAGATAATGCACCCTTAAATTAATATCTTTTCTTTCGAAATCATCGTATATTTAGTTAATCGATAATAAAAGGATACAACTGATTATAAAATAACACATAATAAATAATAAAATAACAAAATCCGAAAGTTTTCAGATTTTATGTTACGCCTAAAGGGAATTTTTTAACGTTCTGTGTGTTACCTTTATTTAGTAAATATCATGTTCTTTGCACTTAAACGACATAAATTTCAATTCAATGCCAATATAAAAAATATTTAAAAACAACATACACAGTCCAGTCACATTAATGTGACCATCTGTCAAAAGCCAGAATAACCACCTTTCGCAGAGCGGACTGCTGCGAGACGTGCAGGAAGAGAGTCACATAGGTCCCTGAAGGTGTTCTCTGGGATGTTGAGCCATGCCGACTCTAATGCGGTGGCCAGCTGCGCTAGATTACGCGGTTGAGGATCCATGGCGCGAACAACTCGATCGAGATGGTCCCACAGATGTTCGATTGGGTTTAAGTCAGGTGAGTTTGCTGGCCAGGGGAGGACGGTAAACTCATCCTGGTGCTCTTCGAACCACGCACGTACACTGGCAGCTGTATGGCACCTCGCATTGTCCTGCTGGAAGATGCCAATTGGTTTTATTTTATTTAAGGAAATTGCACGTCAGGGGCTCTATGCAATTCCTCAGTGAGCTGGATAAGTTGCTCATAATTGGCAATATCCCAGCAATAGTTGTCCAGACTAGACTAGACTAGCAAAATTTTGGTTAGACGTATATATACGGTTCGGCCGCTTAGAGGGTTAAGGACTACAAAAATAAAATATAGAAAGAATGCGCTTGGATGATGGTTTCAGATCATCTTCATCGAATAGTAAGTAATTTTCTTTTCCATTTAATACTATTTTTGCGTTTAGATTTTGAATCCTGAGAATTAAATTACTGATACCAATGATCTCAGATAATATATCTAATTGTATTATAAAATTAGCAATGGAATTAAAAGTAGTGAAAACAAATGAAGCATAGACAAAAGCGTTAATGTAATATTTTTCTTTCTTTTGAACTTTTCTCATCATAAAAAGAAAGGCACTGGTTATTCCTTCAAATAATAATTAAATTATAACAATAAAATATAATAATGAAAATGTTTTTATTTTTCTAAATAATTTTTGATGATTTGGAACCTATATACTATATGACCAAGAACAAAACTCCGCAACAAAATACATTTTCGTTGCTTCTGCCCATCATACGTTTCGAACCATTAAAAAATAAATAAATAAAAAAAAAATTTTTTTTAAATCTGAAAGATTTCAGATTTTAAATTACGTCCAAAGGCGCGTTTTTTTAACGTTTCGTGTGCTACCTTTTTTTATTAAATATCATGTACTACGTACTCAAACCATAAAATTCAGTTCAAAATCAATATCGCAAAATCATTTTAAAATGAACATATCTTTAGAATTTCATTTCCAATAGACAGTCTCCGTGAGCTGGAGATAAAAATGTTTTTTTTTCGTACAATGTTGCCATTGCTCGTATTGAAATCATTGAGTTGGTTAGTCAAAAATTCGTTAAAGTTTTATAAAATATGAAATAGATAATAAAACAAATTCAAAATTCGGGCGTTCAGGTGCTCATGTTTAGGTGGAGGATTACGTTATTCAAAATTTCATCGTTTTGGGTGCCGTCGTTTTTTCATAATGCGAGAAACATATATACATTTATGCAGATTCTTTATTATTTAATTCTTTTAAATATAATAACAGGGTGATAATATTTGGTCGCAACAATCTGATAAGTGAAACGGACATTTGTAGTGATTTGACGCAAAATGACGTTTGTAGACTAATAGCCTTTCTGAGCTAACGCCCATTTGGGCTAAAAATAATTACAGATAAATACTATTTGCTAAAAACAAAACTGGAAATAAAAACTACAACGCAAAGAATAAAATGGCACGAGATGGACCTCCATTTCCAAATGTTAATTTTAGACTTTTAACACATTCTTCTTCATTTGAACATCACTTTAAAATCACAGAAAAACATAGCGTGATAATGTTCTCGCGTCAACTCCATTTTTCCTTCTACCTAAAATTTATTCTACGCTAAACTACTTGCAACTGTCAATAAAAAATCATCTGCTAGACTAAAATAGTTCATATTTTGAAATCTAATCGTTAATTTTTTTCTGCCGCTTATCGTCTGCGCGTATCTAAAAAAATTCAGAGTGACCTTTATATGCCGTAAATGAAAACTTTTTTGTCTGAAATATCTACGTGTAAAAATAGAAGAGTACCAAGTGGATTTTAGTTCTGAAAATCCAATTATCCAGAAATATTACTATGTATATGTATAGTATATATATGTAAGATATAACAAAATACGATAGCTACTTTAAGAAATAATTGGCGACCTCAAAATTAACATTCTAAATTTGGTGATCTCCCTCTAAATTAGCTAGCGAGCTAATTACATCATTATTCTTGTTCTGCTGAATTCCTTTCGTTAGCCTCTGCCATTGCTAACGTATCTT
Source organism: Stegodyphus mimosarum (assembly GCA_000611955.2). Taxonomy (NCBI): domain Eukaryota; kingdom Metazoa; phylum Arthropoda; class Arachnida; order Araneae; family Eresidae; genus Stegodyphus; species Stegodyphus mimosarum. The sequence goes on from KK117232.1 coordinate 60,221, forward strand.
CTACGTTCTGCTAAAATGATGTTGTTCCCATTAACCTGTGTAAAATGTATATAAGAAATTATCGTAATTGCTATGATTAAAGAGTATATTTGTCAGGACTGATTGTTCTTTGCGTACTTTTGGCAAACATCTTGAAGTAACTCCTTAAAGTCCTAAAGTCCTGATCTGGAACAGGGAGCTGAAATCAGCTATGCTCTGGTGTAGATACTGTGCTGAAGAATAACTGCACTTGGAAGGGATTTAAAATCCTCTTTTATTAAATCAATATTATTTACAATTTACTTCCCAACTCGGGAGGGATGCAGAAAGTAAAAGACCACACTTGGACCTAACTTAACAATCAGATAAATTTATACTAAAACTAAATAGAAATGTAATTAAACTTTGCTCACAGAGCTAATTCGCGGAGTTGTCCTCTAACTAACTGGTGCGTAGCAAGAAATACTAATACTAGCGCACTTCAATTTATTTCAATAAGCAATCACGTAGTAAGCACTATGGCTTATAATTTAGCTGCTAGCTGGTCAGGCGAACGTCAAACAGAATGACCGTGATCTGAGACTAAAAGCTCTCTCACACTGAGAGGCTTCTACCTCTGGTTTAAATAGTACTTGGCTCTACTTCAAATTAGCATAAGCTGAAAACGCGCGCTTCTTCTGACGGGAAGTTGAAACTGAGAAAGATAGAAAGATTTAAATTAAAATAAAACTTTGTTAGTTTAACTAAAACCTTCCATATTGTCTACAAGGAATGATTCTAGTGCGCCTGGAAATCTGCAAATAAAGATGATAGTTGGCTGAATTTAGTTTGGTATCAACTCCTTCCTCTTGCTCGAATTGTAAAATTATAACTTCATAAACAAATTTTTAAAATATTATTACTTTGAGCAGACTGAGTCTAAAAAACAAACCATGCAAATATAAGCAATCCAATAAATGAAAAATAAAAATAGATGTAAATTTTGAATTCCATACAAATCGGTTTAAAACTTAAAAAAACTTTTATAGCGACAAAATTATAAGCAAGAAAAAGACTTTAAAATCTCATAATGATAATTAAGTTGACTATTCCAAACAAACATGTAAAACAAAAGTAATCGAACACATGAAAAGTAGTATAATTTTTATAACTAAAATTATAAAAATTAAAATTAAAATCAAAAATAAAATGAGAAGCTAGTTCATAAAATATGTAACATTAAAGCAACAGAAGTTTTGAAAAGTAATAAATGTATATATCTGCTTCAGCTTGATAGCAAAATACCATTGCTAAGCCTATAATTCGCTAAGTAACGGATTTATGTAAACTATGAACTTTAAAATGATTAAAAATAATTAGAAAAAACTTCCACTCCAGCATTAAAAGTATGGTGTAAAAATAAAGATGTAACAAAAATGAATTATTTTGTAAAAATAAAAAGGAAAATTAACAAATTACCTGGCTTACAAATTCGAAAAGAATTTCAATACTAGCAGCTATAAATTGAAGAGAAGAATCAGTTTACAGAAATAAGTTGTAATGTTTAATCTATATATATGAAGAAGAAAGTCTGTGTATTTGGTTGTCCTCAAATAACTCAGTCACTCCTATAGCACCAAACTTTGTACAATTCTATTCTGGGTCTTGGAAAAGGTTGACATCCACTTTTTTCCAAAAAAAGTAGCTAAAATCAGAAATATTAATTAAAAACTCGGAAAAATGATAATTTTCGCCCTCAATTTTCCGAGTGGCAACAGTCTCGCAAGCTGGAGACTTTATTTCGAAAGTTGTTGCCACTGCTCACTTTCAAATCTTAGAGTTTGTTAATAAAAAAGTTTTACGATGAAATAAAAATAGCATTGCCAAACATTAAATACATTATTCCCGATTCCAATAATTCGTAGGAAGCTATTTCGGTTATTCCCATCTTTATACGACTTTAGTCAGCCGAAATATTAATTAAAAACTCTTGAGAGCGCTATTTTTCGCACTCATTTTTCCGAGTGGCAACAGTGTCGTGCGTTGGAGATAAAAATGCTTCATTTCGAAAAGTGTTGCTACTGCTCGCTTTCAAATCGTAGAGTTTGTTAATCAAAAATTTGTAAATTTTACAAAATCTCTTTATATAAAGAAAAATGTCTGGTTGTGTGTTTGTTTGTTTGTTCGCGTTATTGATTTCTGATCAATTATGATAAATTTTTTGCCACATTTAATCGACTAAATGCAGGTGAAATATTGGATGGAACTTGAGCTTTTACGACCATTTCATAAGAAAGACGAAAATCATAAAAAACTGCATGCCATTGTGTCTGATATAATGAGAGAGAATTAGCTTCTATTATTATCGAAATTTTTTATGTGCCTTCCATAACGCATCAGACTGAAACATGTATGACTATGAATCATATTTTTTGCATCGTTATTAGAGAAGGATTATAGCGGTATCGTCCTCTCTGTTGTTAGACGCATTTCTCTCAATATAACTTAACTGGCATCGGGTCCTTCCGCTTGTACCAAAATAATTAAATTTTAAAAAATTCAGGGATCTAGAAAGTTGTAATGCACTGTGTGAAAATTTTTAAAAAAATTTAAAATATATCGTAAAGAATGTATAAATTCGAAGAGGCTAAGTAATTATGAGAAAGCTGTGAGTGTTTTTGAGTCATATACTTTTCTAAGTTTTTTAATTTCTGATAATCGTATAATGAGTAAATGAGTAATATAAAAATAAATAATATATGTAGTACAGTTATCAATAACCGTGCTGTCTACTGAATTTTATTTCAAATTTGCTTATTCCATATTATTATTTGATTTTCTTATATGGAAAATTATGATGGACTTTTTTCCCATAAGTTTTAATGCACTTAATTAAAGCTGAGAAAAATCTGAAATTCTGCTTGCAACATAAAGTAATATTTATATTAATTTATTAATATTTTTTCGTTTACTTTAAACTCTGTGTGATTAAATTTACCAAAAGAAGTGAATTTTTTTATAAGAACACATTTTTGCTTATATAATGCAAACCATCGCCTTTCAAATATAATTAATAAATGGGCTAAAATGATGTCTATAGAAGATAAATGATACAAATAGAAACTGAGTAAGTTATAAGGTATTTCTCCCGCCTTTCTTGGCATGCCTTCATGATGTCGTTGTCAGCACGCTCGAGGCGTCTTCGAGAGGTCCGTGGTTCGAATCCTGGCGATGGCATTGCTAATTTTTCATGTCCCCGGCTTCAAAATAACTTAATAACTCTACAAAGTTTTGAAATTACAAAATAAAACTGAAGTTAAAAATAAGATGCAGAACGGAATCAAAATTTTCAGCTGTTTTTGGTCTTTATTTTCACTTACTGCTTGGGATCTTTTAATAATTATTTCTGCCATTTAGCTTCGATTAATATTGAAATTTTTCATTTGGTTCTATGGAAATTTACGTACGGTTTATGAGCCTTTCTCCACCGATTTAATTTTTTTCAGATTTAGCGAGATTTTCTAAGACCTCTAGTTGCTAGTTATAACCAGTTTTATGGAGTACTTTAAGAAAAATGTTGGCTGTACATGTTCAACCGATCAATTAATTTCACTTTTTGTTTTATGTGATAGAAAAACAGTGAAAAATAGTATCGATTAAATTTTAGCCATTTTTTATTTGTCATCTTTTCGTCTACCATCTCGATGGCGCCCTTTAGACTAGGAGAAATACCTTAAGAGATTACATTTTCTAAATTGAGTTTTTTTTTCCAATTAAGTCGAGAAAACGCTTTCATATTTTCTTCAACAAAAGCTTAATTTCTGTTTTATGGATTGAAAAAAAAGAACAAGAGCATGTTAATCGCTCGCTCCACTTGAGACCGATTCAGACTTAAAACAATTTAGTAGATAAATAATGGGCAAAGTAATTCCTCCTTTTCTGCTCTCTCTCTCCTCTCTTCTTATGCCCAGAAACCGGAATCTTGTAATTTTTTCGATGGGGGGGGGGGGGACTTCTCAGTATCTAAGCGGTATAATGAATTTCATATTCACGCTACATTAATGTAGTGCTCTTAATGGTGGCAAATAATTAAAGTTGGTCAACTTTTTTTTTTTTTGCCTTCAGGCTCAACTATCTAACATAGTCATAAATTTTACACATCTGAGGAACGGAAAAATGCTTCGGTTATGGAGAAATCCTATAAACGAAGCGACACAAGTTGAGTTTTTCAACATAAAAGCATACATTGCCTGCTTCGTGGTTATGCGAACGCCGGTTGAAGAGCATTATAAAGCTAATAACGTTTTATAAAAGTAAGGAATACGCTTTAATAAAAGTAAGGAAATAGGAATTTTTTTGCATTTAAAACAGGGGTTTCAAATTGGCGGTCCCCAAAGCAATTTTAAGTGACCCAATAATGCATTTCAATTATGTATTTGTTGCAAAGATTTCAAGGTTTTAATTATTTGAAGCCGAGTTCACATTATTTTCATTACCACTAAAAACGAACGTGAATAACGCACTAGAAAATCTATCATTTGACCTAATTTATTTATAATGTGTTGGAAATCTTACATATTTAGATATCTTTTATTGCTGCTTGCCAAAAAAAATAAGTTCGCTCAGTTACGAATTTTTGCACTAAGAACACTTGCTTTGTTTGGGAAAACATCTACATAGGTGACAGCCTTTTCACACAGTTTAAAATTAATAAGAAAATAATCCAATTGAGCATATATAATCTGAGATGAAAATAATTCCAGGCAATTTTTCTCCAGTGCACGCGCATTGTTCAAACAAATTTTGTATTTACATGTAAAATTTATAGTACTTTACAGACAAATAAGTGTATTTTAATTTATGGTTAGAAGAAACATTTAATCAATAGAATTTAATAAATATATTAATGAAGAGACTAGGTTACGATTAGTTATTCTCAAGTTTTGTTTTACTTAGAAGGGTTTCATAATTTGTTTATTTTTACATAGAATTATATTATATTAAATAAAAGCAAATATATAAATCAGATTATTATATATTAAAAGATTAAAATAAAATTATTATATATCAAAATATTAATTATAATTATAACTAAAATATAAATTATTATATATTAAAATATTAAAGTAAGTAAATTATTGCATATATTATATTAAATTAAATTAATTTATGTAATGATTAATTAAAGATATTGAAAGTATCTGAAATAAATTTCAGTCGGAAATAATAACGTATTTTCCTGTCATACAAGTTTGAATTAAGAGTTTAACCAATAAAAACGTCTTCCAGGTACCAAACTTTGAATTTTAGATAGAAACTAAATTCCTTTAAATTTGATATTTTTCTTTTGCGTTATTATTATTTGCCCAAAGGGGCGTTAGCCCAGTAGGGCTATTAGTCTCGAAGCGGGGCATTTTGTGTTGAATCACTTAAATGCGATATATCACTTTTCCCACAAACTATTATCGCCCTGTGTTACATTTAAAGAAATTAAATAATGAATAATCTGCATGAATGCTATGTGTTTCTCGCATTGTGAAAAACCAATAGCACTCGAAGCCATCAAATTTTGAGTAACGTAGTCCTCCACCCGAACATAGGCATCTGGAAGCCCGAATTTGGAATTTGTTTTATTGTCTACTTCATATTTTGTGAAACTTTAAGGAATTTTTGATTAAAAATGTCAACAATTTCCACGCAAGCAGTTGCAACACTGCAGTGAATAAAACATTTTTATCTATAGTTCGCGAAAGTCTATATCGGATATTCTAAATATAGACTGTTTTTAAATGTTTTTAGCCCAAATGCTCTCGAAAGGTGTAGGTGTCTGTAAATGGGGTAAAAAAAGGGAAACACCAGTTTGGGCGTAATATAAAATCTGAAAGCTTTGAGATTTTATTTTTTATTGTTGGCATATGTTTCGATAAATGTTCAGTAAGCAAAATTTAAAATGCATTAAAATACTTCATTTTCTGATAAAAAAATTTTCGTTTTGGTAAAGGGGAAAAAATCTGGCTTGTGAGCTGTTTTTAGATGGTGTATCCGGCCCGCATGTAATTTGAGGTTGAGATTACTGATTTAAGACATCAGTTTTTGCAAAAACAGGCATATGTAACGTAATTGTTTTTCCTTTTATGTCTTACATGGGCGGATATTGTAGACCGATTTGCATATTATATACATTTATTTATATTTACTGAATATCTTTTTAAAAAAGTATGCACGGTATTATCTGTTTGAATTTTTTTAATATTTGATTTATCATTTGAATAATGAAAATAATTAAAAACCAATTAAATTAATTAAAAGCGAGATTAATTTGGGCTGAGAAAGAAGTGGGCGATTCAGATAACTGGAGTTCTAAATACATCTGGAATTCAAGATGATTGGAGTTGTACTCAAATACTGGTGTAAGCTAATCAATACACGATGGAAAATAGGTACATAAAATAAAGGTTTTACGTAATTTCTAATTATCAGCAAGTGCTCTATAAAAATTTATTAGCTAATGCAAAATAATGAAATTTATATAATAATGTATTACAATAAAAATATCTTGTCTTAGGCAAAGATCGTCTGCCTCACAAGTTACTGTCATGCAGAAGTGACTTAAATCCATTTCCCATGACGAAAAAATTTATAATAAACAGCAATAATAACACTAAAGTAATCAAAACATTCTTAGCACGGAGCAATTATTTTCCACTTTATTAATCACAAGTAAGTTTTATTTATTCATGCCTCCTTCTCCCCTCACTACGGTAAAACAAATTGGCAATAAAATGAAATAAAAATAGAAAATTCAAAGCACAAATTATTTTTATTTTAACGCTTAGTAACTCACTTCATACTATCCACGGATTAATTGATTTTACCCCCCTCGTACTGGACGTTATTAAAAAAAATTGCAAAATCTCTTCGGTAATTAAAAAACTACGTCGGCATACGTGGGAAACGCATTTGGCGCAGCACACGTGGCCGAATCGTAGTACGTATCACGAACTCACTTTCTGAAGTCACGAACGGGGCCAAAGGTCAGCGGCCCCGGCCCATCCGAGAAACGTGCCGCCGGCCCCCCCGGCCGCCCCACCTTCTGCCCCAGCAATGGCTTTTTTAGCGAAAGGGTTCCGTGGGAAAAAAATCTCGGTAGTAATAAATAGTGAACGCGGGGAGAAGTTTTTGCTAGCTTCCGTATTACCCGTGCGGTTGAAGGTTAAATTTTCATTCGAAGAGCATCATTTGTTTCTTTTTAAACGATGTTTTGATTAGAAACGACCGTTTCTTGTTTTCTTTTTCGTTCCGTCGAGAAATAAATGGCACGAGATTTCGAACACATTCATTCCAGGTGAGAATCTTTAATTGTTCCACGAATTATTTCTCTCAGTCGCCTTTTGTCGCTTTCTGATTTTGCTTTTAGTATTCATTTAGTATGAATGGTTTATGTTCAGTGCATGAAGACTATGCACTTACAATAGGAATGGTATATTTGACCTTTGAACTAGAGGAATTGTTTGAAGTGCGCGACTTCCACATTCCCCCCCCCCCCCCCACCACTGGAAAATATTTTTGAGATTTACGATACTTTGAAGAATTCGCAACACACACTAAAACAGTGGTCTCAAAATCAAATTGCATGAGGGCCGAATGCGCGATCTAAAAGCAACTGACGGGTCAAAATTATTCTTTTATTAACGAATTGAACATTTTTTTAACAAAATAAAGCCCATTTTAAGTAAATTTTAAATTTTGCTTGTTAAACATTTGTCAAATTATAATAAACAGTAATACTAACATCGCAAAGGGCAAAAAATTGCAGTTAAAAAACAGTTTTTACAATTAAAAATAGAGTTTCTACGAGGGGGAGCAACGGGCAAGAAGGCAGATTTTTGTTGCATAAAACTGAAAGTTTACTTTTCATTCCAACGGCAAAAAGATACTGAAGGTGCAGAAACTGACTGAATCACTATTCAACTGAGTTTCAAATGTAAACAAAGGGCGGTTCCTTGGGTTTAACTCGCCATTTAAACTTTTAACTATTGATAATTCTACAGCTATTGCATGCATATTAACTAAAGACATAAACCCCTTAACCGGAACATAAAACCCACGTGCCTCAATCGCTTTCAAAAAGCAAAAAATGCCCAATTTATCAACATATAGGAATTAAAAATTTAAGCTCACCGAGCAAGGTAACAAAGTGGGAATATATATATATACGATTGATGCAGCCGATTGCAAAGAAAAGGGAAGGTACATGTTATAGCAGTCCCATATACAAAATTTCAACTTTTTACAGCTACTCATTCTTGAATTATGCGAAAAAAAAATCTCTTCTGAATCCATTCTAAATCCAATTTGCAAACCTTTTTGGCATCTTTCCGTACGTACAGATGTCACGCAAAAACATCGTTCAAATGGTTTCGAGAGCGGTTGAAATATGATACCCGAAATTTTTCTCTGCTACAATACTTTCTTTACTTCGTACAAGGAATAAAAATATGAGAAGATTTTTCAAATGGGACAAAACTTGAAAATAAATAATGACTCCTATTAGTCTCTTTCTCTTATTTATCAAATTTTTATTCGACGCGTAAATAAAAATACATATGTTTGTGTGTTAATAGCAATAAACTTCTTCATTTCTTACTACAGTTTGACACCTGATGGCGTTTCAATTCTGATAAAGTTCTCACCCTCGGAGTACTTTCATCGCGAATTATAAATGCTCATCGGTCAATCGAGATTTTTTTCTTATTTATTTGCAACTGCACAGTTGTGCACATGGAAAAGTATTTCTGAAAACGAAGCGATTAGTCTTAATTCAAAAATTTGTAATTGAGCTTATTTATTCTTTGAAAAGTACAAACAAAAGTTAATAACACTTGTATGTTCAAATCTTAGAATAAGATTTACAGATTTACATCATACTGTAAATTAATTAGCTCCAGTGGTATGTTATTCATGTTCGTTTTTAACTGTATTGAAAATAATGTAACTTCGGACTTCAAATAACTAAAATACTGAATTTTTGCAACACCGTATTTACATCAATTATATAACTGAAATGTTTTTGCAGGCCGCATAAAACTGCTTCAGGAGCCGCTAGTTTGAAAGCGCTGACCTAGAAGTATTCAAAGCATCAAAGATAGCATTAATTAAAATCAATTAAAAAGTACCAGAGATCAGATTTTAATTGATTAGCTTTACTCATGTATCATTTGCATTGAACTTAGTATTGTAATATTAAACTCATACTTTAAGTGTTATGTATGTAATACATACAGAGCCAACTATCAGTTGCTTTATACTGTAGACTATCAATACTCGCCTGAATAAATCACTTGCCAGTCTATGGGTTTAATATATACTACAGACTCTCAGTATTATACTATAAACTATCAGTATTATCCCTATACTAGAGACTATCAGTACTCCCCGGACTATCACTCAACTGTCTATGGGTTTAGTACTCTGTGGCTGTATATTAAACAATGGATCCGTTGATCTAAAGGTAATATTTTTTGCTACTGTAATTCTTCTATATTTGAGAAATTTGCTGCTTATGAGACATGTTTGCACAACAATTCTTTTTTTCCATTAATTATTTTGTTTCATTATACGACCGATTTCTATTTTTCTATCTGAAATGTCGAACTGTTCATTGAAAAATGAAGTTGTTTTTAATAAATCTGAAATAGATAGGCAGCCAGATCAACTAGCCTTTGGGAAATGACTTTCAGAGGTTCGTGGATGATTAATGATGTAATTGACAAACAGCTGCTTCTGTATTAATGATTCGCATGTCATTATATTTATTAGCAGCTAGTCAAGTCTACGTTTAACACAGGCGACAAATTCATTAACCAAAGGAAAATTGCAAGTGCAAATACCAAGTATCATAATCTTAATGCTCTTTTAACAGCTCGGAATTTATGATACGGTGTTCGTATCCAGTTTCCGACTAATTACCGATCGAATTATCGATTACGAAGCGAAGTAAAATGATGACAAATTGATACTCTTGAAGCCAAATGGGGAATATAATTCTAAACATTCGGAAAGCCTTTATTCTGTCTTTCTTTCGCTAATCATCTTGGAGGAGCTTGACTGTAAATTTAAAAATGGGTATGTTGTTAAAAAACTGCCGTGTAACGATGTTTTCACCTACATCGCCAAGATTATGTAGGCAAAATTTAAATGTACTATTAATTTGCTATACAATTTTGGTGTGTTTCCGAAGATATGATTAATTAATGACACTAATTAGACAAGTTTTTAGTGATATTTTGTAACTACAAACTACTTTGTAACTACAAAAACTTTGAAATTAGGAACTCTTGAAAAGATGCAAAAGCAAATTATGGACTAAGTAATGATTTTAATATATAAAATGCTAAAATCTCTAACATGAAGGAGACTGTTTTATGTATACGGA
>KK117232.1:80632-97855 GCA_000611955.2 Stegodyphus mimosarum
GGCTTCAGACTGATTCTTCTCCCCATGGCAGCCCCTGCTCAGAGGCTAATGCAACTCGTCGGATAGACAACTACAGGTACCACGATTTCGTTGGGATGCCTATAAGCACCAATCACGCTGTTAGTAATGGGGAAATATCAGGTTCTTCGAATGTCAGCCCAGATTCAATCCGGTCTTTACCAACACCAGAAATGTCTCCTATCGACCGAGATCAGGACGGGTTCCTGTTCCAAGGTTCAGCTCAGAAGGAGGGAGGTCAGGAGCGACGTGAGACAAACGAGAACCCAGTAACACAACTCATCACGCGATTTAGCGATTCTTCCAAGTTCCTAAAGAACGTCCGTCCACCTTTCCCCGTTCGGGGATCTCATCATCCAGCGAACGGCATGACTCTAAGAGATCTAGTTGCGTCCAGCAGTAATCCAGCTGCTACTTATGCCGCTTTAACCTCAATGTCAGCCTTACCTCACTACTCCATGGCGACTGAATTAATGTCTTCCGATTCTCACCAAACTGGAATCAAAACTCAGGAACCAGAAGAGAGGAGTTCTTGCAATTATTCATACAGTTTTGCTGGGGATGTCAAACCGCCACGCCAGCTGCCCCCTTACAACCCTTTTGTATCTACTGCCCTCTACCAAAATCCCAATTATTATCAGCAAAGCCGCTATTCGCAAGCTGGAGAAGGTGGTTACTTTCCCGATCCACCATACCCGGAGAACGAATGCATTGACGATGTCGACAGAAATGAGTTTGAGAAGTACCTCAAAGTACCTTCTAACAGTATGCCGCCGCAGTATTCTGAGGCTTACCAGTGTGCAGATGGTCACGCTTACGTTGAAGCTCAGAGTGAGAACTCTAATACAGATAAATCTTTCATGGGCTTACCTATGGATAACTCTATGGAAGGATTACCTTCTTTTGCCCGAGCAACGTCAGGTACATCGAACATTTCAACAATTTATGGAACGTCGCCGTCTCCTTCGAAAAGTGAAAACTCAGGACTCATAGCAGCTTTGTCAGAAGCAAGGCAAATTATGCTAAAATTTTAAACAAATATTCACATTTTACACTGTATAGAAGTCTCGATGAGATCTGGTGTGTTACACACCTAACCAGTGCCTTTCTTCGGAGTGCCTATCCAAGTAATCTCACTGCAGTGAAAAAGAGAAAAGTGTTATATAAGCAAATAAAAACATTCTCCTTTAAAAATGTTCCCAATTACAAGATTATTCTGTAATTACAACTGTAACTATACTATAATAAACTGAATACGTTATTAGTAATTAGCACTGTTATAGAATTGCAATTAATTAAAATTTTTGTTATAGTTTTCATCTCAGAATTTAATCCAGACCTTTTGTTTTAAAGTCGAATCAAACATTTTACTCTTGCAATAAATTTCGTAAATACTAGTTTCACATCTTTCAATAAATCTTTGCGTCGTGTGTTTTTATAAAAATATAAGTACCACTGTCCTGAAAATCAAATGCTTAGGAGCAAACTGAAACTAATATAAAATTAGCTTCAACCAAAAGCATTGTAAAACTGTTTCAACGTCTGTGATCAGTGCAAAATGTGGTGCCTATAACAGTCATCCAACTTTTGTAAAAATGTAAAAGGTGTAAATTCACAGAAAATTTTTAAAGTTCGGAAATATAATGGATTGTGATGTTAGTTATAGTATATAAACTCTCTTTTTCCTAGAGAAAATCATTGAAGGAAGTTACATTTACTGCAGTGATGATGTGCAATAAAATATGGAAAGGCCAATATATACATTTGCATCGTTCTAAGGTTTATTGGTGAAAATATGTAAATAGGATTCATATTTAAAAAACGTGAAAATGACTTAAGAGTTTAGTTTCTTCTTTTTGAGAATATGAAAATTGTACATTAAACTGTATAATGTAAAATAATATGAGTTTCTCGGTGGATTTTTACAAATACGTCGTGGCAGCCTGCATGATCTATTTACATACTTTTGCAAAACAAGGTGTTAAATATACATTAAATCACTTCCATGTTATATTTTTTTAAACAGAAAGCTACCGCATTTATAGCATTGTGCTCAAACATCAAAATATGATTTTTAGCAGTTTACAATTTGCAATTTAGAATTCATACTACAGACAGATTTTTGAAGCTCCTTCAAGTACAGAAGCTTACATAGCTTAAGAAAATAACCAGTTTCCTAATGTAATAAAAAGTTACTTATAAAGTAAGTAATTTGGAAGGGTATGGAAATAAGGTTCAGCTTTAACTGATGTCTTTGGCACAAATGCTTGATAAATTGCTAAATTTAAGCAGACGTCCAACCTTGGTATAGAAAGATGGTAGGTTTCTGTTGATGTGCGGGAAGGACCTTGTCTTGTTCGAAATATGTATTTCGAGGGTGCTCATTTTTTTCTTTCTTTTTTTTTCTCCAGTAGATTTATGTGCGATTGTGGATGTAAGGAGACGTTTAATGTTAATTCATAAATTCATACAGACATTCCATTTTTGTTGTATTATTTCCGTGTTTCGAAGTGTGCGAGAGATTTATGACAAAATTCTTATTTGTTTTATTATTATTATTATTATTTTCATTATTACTGGTTGCTTCAGAGTATAATCTCACTTTATTGTGAAGTCTGTATAACAATCCTGGTGAATTTGTGTGAAGTGCTCTTAAGACAAGCCCCCCCCCCACGAAAAAATACAGAACTCCAGCTATCCGGATTGCATAAATCCAGAACTCCAGTTATTTAGAATGACATTAAGTCATAAAAACAAATTTGATTTTCATTTATTTACACGCTTTTAATTTTTGTTTTTAAGCAATAAAATGATAATAGAGAACAGCTTCCGTTTTATTATCAGTAGAGTATATATATATATACAGTTCCACAAAAAAAAAAAAAAAAAAAACAATGACTCCAGTTAACCATTGAAGTTATAAATTTATTACAAACTGTATGTGAAAAAATTTACTAATGTCTATCAATATACTGTTCATTTTATCTATTTGTATCAGTGGAAAATAATGTCTTTATTTAATTTTAATTAACAGCCAGAAATGGGTTGTGGGTTTAAGGGGAAAATAATTCCATTGTTTAATTTTTGTTGAAAAATATACGTTTATATTTTGTATCAATAAATTTAAAATAAAATAATATTTTCCTTCATTAGAAATTCTTTCTTAAGTTTTAATTTCGTAAGTCAAAATCTTTGCTGAAATAAATACGATTGAAAATATAAATAAGTAAATTAAATTCGTCCCTTACATTAAATAGCTATGTAGATTACAGAAACAAACACAACACAGTTGCCTGGATTTTTCAATTGTTTGGGCAGACTGTAGTTCTATGCAGTCTGGATATCTGAAGTTCTGGTGTGTTCTCTACATTTTTGATGTGAAAGTGCCGTGACATTGTTTTAGATCATTAAATTTCATAGTCTTCCGTCAACTTTTAAGAAATGCCATCATAAAGAAATGTGTGTAAAATATACACGCATCCAGTTTATAAAAGTGAGTGCTACTAAGAAAAGTGTATTGAAAATCATATGTATGTACTGTGTATATTAAAGCTCGATAAATTTTATAATGATTATTAGTATTTTTATAGTAAAGAGTAAATATAAATTTATTTATGTCAAACATTTATAAGCTATGTGATATGCTTGTAAATCATCAACAAGAGTCATCAATTGAATTCCATCTAGATCCGATGAATGCATAAAATAATTATTTTAATGGAACATAGTTTGAAACCAAACCTAAGTCAAAAACACTGCTGCACACATTTGCCCCTTTCTACGACTAGTTTAAAGTTCGAAGTACTACTGTGAAATGCTCTGTTCTAGTTTAAGAGTTTACTTTTTGCAATCTAAAAATTAATACTAAGTACAAAAACCACAAATAATTTGTTAAATACCTTACGTTTACTTTCCCATAAGTACATGCTTTTTTCTCCGTCTTTAAAGAAAAGATTGTAAGAAAACAAATATCTCTGTTTCTGTTTAAGTACACATTAACAAGCAATGTAATAGAATAGTCTATGTTTCTTTAATTGATAAATTTAGTGAATGTGCAAATGTTTCATGCGTTTTAAAGATAATTTATTCCTGTGTGAGGCAAATTGTACGAAATGGCTTTTTTAAAAAGGCTATATTTGTGATATTCAGAAGCATATGTCTTTGAAATCAAATAAGCTTTTATTATGAAAATACTTGAATACAATGAGAAATAAACACTTTAATCCAATAAAAAATTAAGCTAAATATTAATATAATACACATATTTAACTGTTAAATTAATTTTCATTTAAATACATGTACATAACTCAACTAAAACAACGTAATTGTAATATGGACAGAAACTATTTGCATTTGGCATTTGATTTCTTTAGATTGCGAAGTAAAGCTTTGAAACAAGATCTCAATTTTTATGAGCTTTCGTTTCACAATAATGATTCTTTGAACTATAATTACAGTTTAACTGTGACAATTTTAAATATTACAGGGAATTCAAATGCATATAAATAAAAGAAAAGCTTTCAAAGCTAACATGAATGTTTTAGATTGGATTAGAATATTTTTATAAAATATTATCTTCATCAAAGCACTATTTCTTTATAAGTGTGCATGCATTGGAATTTAATATAAGAAAAAAATATTCTCGCAGTGTATTTTAAATTATCAATTTAAAAAAACTGATTTTCGTCGTGAATAATACGCAGAATAGGAGAACAGCAATTTTCTTTATTCGGATTTCAGAAGCGTGGAATAATATTTATGTATTCAGGAATTGACTTATCCGATCACATTCAGAGCAAAATATTAGTTAATCGATTTCTCTTTTAATTTTTATTTTCTTCTTGAAATAAACAAGTAAATTTTCTGGTCATAGATTGAAATCTTCCAGTTTTATTATTCATTAAATGTTATATTTAATTTTTAATTTTAGAACATTTCCTCTCAGAGAAATATGTATAATCGGATATTTGAATGCTACTGTGCATGCAGTTTAAATAATATTTGAAGAAATTTTACGAGTTTCCAAACTATATTAACGTGAATGGTTTAACTCGTACAATGGTTATATATGGCGGTGAAAATTAATGCTGCATTAATTAATAAAGGTATTTTCAGTATTTGTTACATTTCAATTGGTGACTCTTGTTGAAGTTGTGATTTATGCTGACTTGACTAACCAGTACATATATTGATGAACCGGTGTTTTCTAAAAAAATAAATGGCTGTATTCTTTATACGGTACCTGCTAGTCAAATTTACCACCGATTTATTCTTCTGTACATCATCTCACTTTGAAATGCAATTCAAGACAACAGTAAGGAAAAAGTAGTAAATATATCTATTCTAAGGTCTTCACGTGTAATTAAAAATTACTTGGTTCGGAAAATTTAGAACAATGTTTGAGCTTACCAGATTGATGAGGAAGGAGAATTAAATCAAATGCACAACAAACATAGATTATGTATGAATTAACATAGATTCGTGAATGTTTACATAAATTCTTTGTAAATTTAATTATGAGTAAGGAAAATTATCGACAATTATGTAAAAAAGTGAAATATTCAAGAAAGCTATTAAATTTTAAATCTACATTTCTCTAACTTGAGGACATTTCGTGCTCTTTTTCTGTCTCATTTGAATCTGCCTTCAGATTTAGAAAAGAAGTACGATTAACAATGTTATACTTAACATAATGCTAAAGAATATGGTTTTAATATTTAAAAACAGATTATGTCCAGTAAAGTTCTATCAGTGTACATGGCCGGTGATTAACGTTCCTGATTATTAAGAAGCTATGGATATGTATAGCTAGGGTAACAATTTTATTATGCCAGAGATTTCAGTAATTTCTTTAACCTATTTTAGAATATTTTTCTAAAATTCTATAATGTTAAATGTAACTATTAATTTCAAATTTCTTTTCTTGCTATTTCTAGTATATTTATTAGACAGTTTTTATATTTAAAAACTTCAGTTGCATCTTCACAAAAATTTACGATGTAATCCTGCTTTAGAATCCAAATTAGAATTCCAAAATGTGTCAGGCAAACGTTTTACATTTCAAATGCTACTGAAATGCAAATTTTTCGTAAAATTATTTATGCAAATTTTTCGTAAAATTATTTATGCAAATTTTAATCAGGGAAGTTTCACGAAAGTCATGCATTCTTCTTTTTTTCCGTGATAAATTGCTACCCCAGTTAAATCAGAAGTTTGGCATAAATTATACATATGCTTTTTAATCGCGCAGTTTACCTTCAGAATATATTGTCCATATCATATGCAATATATTTCATGTTAAAAATGATACTGATCAAAATGCTTTATTTGCAGAAAAATATCGGAAATAGCAATAACCGATAGTATTGTATGCAAAGAATTTAATCTCTTGAGAACATGCATAAACATGTATTTCCCACCCTTCAATCAACTGTCTTTACAGTCACATTTTTCGTTTTGGAAAGTTAAAGTGTTTTATAAAATTTTGATTTGATCCACCTAAGAAGAACAGTAGCAATTTGAGGCTTAACTGAAAACAAATACCTTGTTTGGTAATTCTTCTTTATGTTCTTGATGTGATGAATCCTCATTTTCTCCTGGTTGCTCTTGCGCTTACAACTAAACTGATCCTTCTAAACTGACTTCATGTGAATCCATCCGTGTTAAAACATGGAAGATAAAACCGTTTCCCACCAAAACTAAAACTGATATCTTCTTAAAGACTACGCTTCTTTCTTTTCAATCATTTTAAAGATGTAGAATAAAGTTACAGGAAAATTAGAATTTTGTGAGTAAATTAATTAATTTTTTTAAAAATTTCTTTACCGCTTTTCGGAAATGTTCACTTTTTATAATACCGCGCATGATATTTCAAGTATGGCTTTGAAAAATTCTAATTTCAGTTTGTATTTTTAAATCTTCTCAAAAGCAAATGACCATTTTATGGTCTTACCTATCGTACGTATTTCATGCTCCTCATAGGATACAATTTATTTAACTTTCAAAAGCGTGATTGATATTCCTAAAATGCAAAGTCAAAACGAAATTCAGTGACATTCCACAGCAGTTTTTCTGCATTCGCCATTCATTGCGCCACCACAGTTGTTTATTAATATGGAAACTGATTTTACAAAAATGCAGTTGTAACTAGGTATCCATGAATATCTAATATTTGGAAAAAAAATTAACTTCACATTTGATGGAAATATAACGTATATGTTATATAAATATTGCTCAAAAAGTACAATAATTTACAACAAACAGCAAATTATCCATAAAAACTAATGTGGTAAATATATTAACATAAAATCATTACGAATCCGTTTTACTTTAATGTGAACCGATGTCTTTAAATTGAATGCGCATACATATTAACATGATTAATTCAAGTTATATAAATTCTTGAGCACGTATTAATGATATATTTTGATATCATCAACGTAAACCAGTAGCTATTTTAAAGGACTACCATTTTATTTCTTGTATAAAAGTCGTATCTCTTATATTTGCACATTGGCTTACTTCTGCAAATATCAGAGACTTAATCTATATGAACTTAACATATTAAAGAGATTACACTTCTTAAATAGAAACAATTAGTCATGTGTGTGCATTGATTTTGCTGTGTTTTATATTCAACTAATATTCTAAACAGAGACAAATATTTTTAATGGATAGTTTCTTTTTGTATTGAAAATTATACAGTGGCTCTTTGAATCAGTACTAATGGTTTTTTTTTTCACATTTTAAATTACTCTAATAGTTTCTTATATCTCTATATATAGTATATCTTTTAATATATCTTATTCAATATTTTATTAATTGTTGTTACAGATTGATAATAGTTTTCTGAATAAAATGAAACACGAATAATTTAACTAAGCAAACGCCTTATATATATTTACTATAACTCCTTCCTCAAAGTTTTGTAAAATACTTACGGATGAGCTTACGTTTTTTTTAAAAATGTTACAATATGGGTAAAAGCTGAAAACCCTATTGTATAGAAAGTTGCCTTCATTTTCCAAAATCGAACTTTGTACTTAATTTATATTATTGTATTAAAATGTGACAAAATGTGAAGTGATGTTTAGTATTCCTTGATATTGCAATTGTTCTTTGAAACAAGTATTATTTTCCCATACATATGTATGAAATACCTTGCAGTATTTTTTACCTACATCTTTACCTGTTTCTGATCTGTTATTGTAATATAGTCATGTCTAATTGAGTCCGAAATAGTTTTGTAACTGTGGAAACAATGTTGTTGAAAGCACCTGGAGCAACCTTGTTGTAGTTATTAAAAGTACTTTAACTTCCGAGTTATAGTTATCCTTATTTCTTGTTTTGTTTTTATTGGATGTAACTTTCTGTTTGAATACTAACGAAGATGGCATTTAGATGATCTGGGACACAAATTCAGGCTATAGTGCAATAATGCTTTTCAAGTCCGAAATTTAAACAAATCGATTTATGCCACCAGTTATTCATTATAATTGAGTATTTCCACTTGTATACAATACCTAAGCATCCTGTAAAATGACAAATGTTATTTAGGCAAAATATTAAAAAAAGTCATAATAAAGCTCTTATTTAGAAGATTTTTCACTCCTCAAAAGTGCAAATATTATTTTGAAAAAATAATGAAAGAATGCCGTTAAAAATCTTTTATTCAAAATATGTGAAGAAAAATGAAATTTGCACAAAACAAAATTTATGCCCTTCTTATTTCTTTAAATACTTTTTAAATAAAAAAGTAATGTATGACATTATGGAATGAATGTATTAAATGTATGGATTATGTATGAATGTATTAAATGCATGGATATTCGGAACAATTCAGTGATGTATTTCATACTTTGCCAGTTTGTTATCTAGCATCCAACAGAATGCCTAAGAAATGTATGAAATGTTAATCGTTTCATACATTTCCCGCCATTTTTCGGTTTTTTAATATGCCTAAATATTTTATAGAATGCTTGATTTCACACATTATAGGTAACATACACATATCCGCGCAATTCTTTCATTGAATTTAACATAATACAGAGGCTGTTTGCACATTTTTTAGACGATGTATATTGTATTCACAAAACTAAATTACATAAAATTCTTGTGTTTTATATGTTCTATTTGACATCCCTTATTCTGAACTATCTTTCGACACCGCAATTTCCAGGACAATAATACCTTTTGAAGTGTTAGAAGAGGTATTCTATCCCATTCCTCCCGAACAGCTTTCCAGAGTAATTCTGTTAGGATTTTGGAACAACGTTTGGATAATGCAGTTTTTAAAAGTCCGAAAGCCCAAAAATCCATAGGTGACACATCGGGAGATTTAGTAGGGATATCAGCGAAGTGTATGGCCTTGATACCAGTTTTTTGTTCCATTTCTTTTAGGAAATTTACAGTGGATTTTGATGTGTGACTGCTAGCTTTGTCCTGATGGAGTCTCACAGATGGATGGCACTGTGGGTAAAGCGATGGTATTTCATTCACAAAAATTGGCGATAAAATATGTTCCTGATAGTATTTGGAGTTAATCTTGACATTTTTTTGCACTCTCTTTATTTTTAACTTGCCATTATAAGAAAAACCAGCAACAATCATGAATCCCTTAGAAAAACTTTCTTTCGATTCTTTGAACCATGTACTTAAATTTTTTTCTCCCCTTTTATGATAATAAATGGCTCTTTTTTTGTTACAATCATTTAAATACACCCATGCTTCATCTATTAAGACAATTGTTTTCCATTTTTCTTTGGATAAACGAAATCGCTGAAAAAAGACTGAATCAATTGTGGAAACGTTTGTCAAATGATTCTGTAATGAAAGAACTTTATGTTTCATTTTTAAGGGAATATGGATCATTAAATCATATGGAAAAGATGGAATACTATTCTGAAACTGAAGGAGGATATTTTCTTTCTCATCATGGCGTGCTGAAACCTGATAGTAAAACAACGCTGCCAAGCAAACAACGACGCTTTAGATATCACAAAACCATGACGCTCACATCGTTTTTGGATAACGGAGTATGCATATTTCTCTTCGGAAAGAGCGTAAATGTAGCCTTCGAACCACTGCTTTGTTAAATTCGCCATTTTGAATAAAAACAAAACTTTCAAGCCACAGACGATAATTTTGACTTTTAAAAACATAGTACAATTGCAATTACTTCTTTTGCAGCAAGCGATTTTTTATTACCTCTTAACAAAATCATCTAAAAAATGTGTGAACAGCTTCTGTAAATGCAATAATTCTGTACAAAAGCTGTTAGGCTGTTTAGGCAATTTTAATTGAAAATTTTAGAAGATCAGATATGTACATAAGAAATTAAATTACGGTACGGTTTGAAATTACTTCAAATTTAACGAAGGTTGTAACAGTTATTATTACATATTGTAAATTAAAATTTTTTGGTTCTTTCCTAAAATAAATATAAAATAGCTATTTTTTTTCGTTTAAAGTTACTTATGATTAACTTAAAAGCCGTACGATAAAATAATTGTAACTATAGGAATATCGCATAAAAATAATTAATATTCTCTCCAATAAAGTTGCTGCGTAATTTATTTGCTATATAAAGTTGCTGTATAATTATAATAAAGCGTTATTTCTGCATAATTTCCGGCGACAATTGTAAACAATTTTCTTCTTCTTTACCATGGCTCTTCGTGGTGTAATTTGGAAGCGTGTCCTAGTTCCGGAGTGTCCGAATCCGAGTTGCATGGTTTGGATTTCGAATCTCGCCGAGAGCATCAACGACACTTCGTGTCACAGTGTTTAAAAAAAATTCTCATGAAGCAATTACGCACAGTGAAGCAACTAAAATAAAATATAGTACAATTTGAAACTTTGAAGCAATGTATTCATAAATTGGTAATTAATTTCTACATTGCATAAAGACAAATTTTAAAATAAAATAAATTAAAAATAATACTTTTAGTATAATTTTAAATAATAATAATGATACTAATTTTAATATAATTTAAGTAATTGTTTTCTAATATCAGTAAAATAACAGAATTATCGGAGCTTCAAACATGAATTTAAACTAAATGCATGTAAGTATACTTTTCCAAGTCAATATATGTATTAAAAGTGACCAAACTTTATATCAATTGAAGCTACATATCAGAGAGAAAATTTTAAGTGCTTAGTTAGGTTTTTCCAAGAGCTGCAACTAAACATTTATATCGCTTTAAATGAGGTGAGACAATTTATGAATATGAAGAAATACTTAAATTAATTTAAAAAGGGTATCTCGTATTAAAAGTATATGGTTATTTAATAAAAATGAATAAATAATTTTGTTTCACTTTTCATATATTCAGGGCAGCCAAACGCAATAAATTGTCCTATGCCATAAAAAAGTTTAAACTTTGTGCGATGCACTAAACACTTTTTCTAACAGCAAAAACAAATATTTTCGTCCAATTTTTTATTTGTTGATTATAATGTTTTCATTTTTATAATGAGGATAATTAGAAAACTGAAGCTCTTGCAGTAATTTACACAACAAAAGAAGAAAAAGAAAGCAAGAAGAAGTATTTCATTTAAACAAGAACAATCCAATAATTTGAAAGGGAAAAAATAACAATTTTTCTTTTTTCTTAATTCATATGTTTCCTTTTTAAACAATAAATCAAACAGGGACAAATCAAGGTGTTAAGAAGCTGAGACTCAAAGTGTAAAAATTGGTTGAAAATAAGCTGGGAGCTTACTAAGGCGTTCTGTACGAAAAATAATAGTTTAGATTTCTCCCATTGCTAAAGTAAATACTAATATATCAAGATCCTTAAATCGCTTAAATAGTTCATTATATGCGGAATGGTGGTGTGTTTTTCCAATGCATGCTAGAATTATTTCGTCAAATTCTAAATCGATTTGCTCTTCATTTCTAAATTTAAAGCCTGTGTGTAAAAACTATCTTTCCTAGTATATCAGTTTTACCACTGAATTTACAAAAAAATAAAGCTTCAATGAGAAAAATTAGAATATTAATACTGAGTCCTTAAAAGTCTTTTAGATAGTTAAGTATTCAAGGATCATATGAAGTTGAACCATATTAAAATGTTTTCGTTTGTTTAGCATTTTTATATATGAATATGAAAACCTTATGGCTATTCTCTTTTTTTAAATTATGAAATTTCTACTTCCCCCCTTCTCTTGCAGAGTCTCCATTTCTACATCTGGTGCATGACACAAAAACCCATCCTTCAAATTTTTTAATACCCATTGCAAAACATTCTGCCAAATTTCATTTCCGCTGCACAGAACTGTCATAATGCAACGGTCCAGCGAGTTAAGACTTCTATTGGAAAATTCATCTCCACCAAGGGCCGTCTGAAACGAGGACATTGCTGCTCTCGCTTCTTTTTTCGTACCTTCTCCGTCTCTCTGCCTCGTACATTGTCTCGTCCTTCGTGCAAAAACAGTTTCGCCTTCTTCCGCAGTCAAAATCGTGGCTCGTAAATCCTCCGTTGCTGGCTTGAGGTCCTCCTCCACACCAGAGTTGGGCAATCTTTGCGCATTTGGACTGTTTAGAGCGCAAGAAAACCACCGGATGCGATTGCCACATGCTGCAAGGTGACCTGCGACAGCCAATTACGGAACTGCCTCGCGACAAGAACTTTATTGTTCAATTTCGCTCGATCCTCTTGTACATGTTCACCTATCTGATCAAACTGTCCTCTGTGCAATCAATTAGTTATCATAATTGACAGAAATTTCCGGAAATTATGCTGGCGTCACAGTGTCTTAAATCACCTCATGAATGCCGGAACAGTTCAGATGTTAAATAAACAGCTAATTGCGTGAGGACTTCGCAAAAGTTCAAGTTGAAGGCAAGTTCTTGAACATTCATATCTCACTTTGAAATTTCCGTAATTAATGTTACTTTCACAAGGGCATTACAAAGATTAAAATAAGCTAGTTATTTAGGAAATATATATTAATGTAAGATATTCCACGAAGCAGCTGTATCGCGTCTGAAAACCACCGAATACTCAGTTTTGTACCTTTACTTTATTCTGATTAAACTATAAGTATCGAATGACATTTGTTAGTTCGACCACTGTAAGACGGGCCACAAACATATTCTTCGTTATTTATTTTTTAAATCATAAACGGCGATAATATTTGGCGGCAACAATTTGAAAAGTGTTACTGAAGTTATACGAATGAAAATTAGTTTCGAGATTACTAGAACCTCTGGTGCTAAAAAAAGAACAATTGAGTATTCTGGCAATGAAGTAACTAAACTATTACTGTCAAAGGTTTAAAAGCAAATTGCTTTGCCTTATATCCTATTAAAATAAGGTTACTCTGTATTTACTACGAGTTACCATCTTTTCAATTGCTCTACGGTAGTGTACCAAGGTACGCACAGATCAGCTTAAATGCAAAAATTAACGTTATGATTTTAGTTAACTGTTATTTGTAATACAATTTAAAATTTATCACAAAACTGCTGTTTGCAGGAGAGATGGATTTATAAAATGGTGAGCGATCAGCTGGACTTTTATAGGGTTCTCGACTTAAGACGTAGAGCATGCTTATTATTTCTTTAATTATCGGGAGATATTTGAATGTTTGACCCTTCGCGCTTGCTGCTACCCCATAAATAAATTTTTGCCTAACAACAAATCTCAAGGCTACCCATAAACGCATCTTTACCTTGCAAACATAGGAAATTAACAGTCACTATAAAAACGTACAAGAACTTCCCCCCACAAATATTTACCTAAAAGCAACGTGCATGTAACAATCTCTAGTTAACCATCCCTAACAAAATAGAGCGATTATATAATTAATTATCTTACCAGGAAAAGACAAAAATCAGCTATCCCTTAGCCGGGATTCGAACTCCGGACGTTCCGATAGACGTGCTTTCAGTTACATATCAAAATTCAAAACTTTTGCCTTAAATACTGTAAACCAGAGCCGGGTTAAGGGTAAAGCACACCTGGCACTTGCTTCAGGTGACAATTAGAAGGGGTGCCAAATTTGGCACCAAAATTTAGAAATTCATTTTTAAAAGGGAATTATGGTTCCTCAGTTTAAACTCTGGAGCATACCAAGAAGAATAAAAACATTTTATATTATACACGATCCAGCTGAATCAAGAGAAGAATTAATATCATTAATTTATCTTCGAAAGTGCTATACTATTTTCTAACAACAAATTTATTATTGGAACTAACGCACTTAAGTTTTCATTTAAGCTTGCTGTAATAAGCTGCAAGAATAAAATTTGTCTAAAAAGCACCATGTTACCGGTGGATTAATACTTTTGCACTGCCTCGCTTGAATTTCTTCTGTCTTACTTGTCTTACTTAATTCGAACTACAGCTCTTTCGGCGGGAGAGGCCAAAAGTTCAGCAGAGTGAATTTTAAAACCAGAAATTCTGAGCTAATTAATATATATTTGTAAATAGTGTACATATGCTTATTGTGTTTTAAGTAAAGCAAAAGGATTAATTTGGAGTATCATTTAATAATTATGTACAACACACGGCACTAGCCACAACTGGAGCTTATGTACACGCACACATGAGGAATATGTAAGACAAAAAATATGTAAATCAGCTTTATAATTCAATTTAGCAATAGGCTTCCTAATACTTCATTTTTAACTTAAGTATTTCTTTTCTGTATTCTAAAAATTGCAATAACTTTCCTGAACTGCTTCATTTCTAGATCAATCTATGATACATGGCTTGCGTTACGCTGATGATGCAGCTAATTGGGAAAACTTTGAAACTGAAACTTTTTCAACTTAAACCAAAACCTTCCCTTGACGATCTTCCATATTGGATAAATACGCACTTAACTTCTACTTTTGTTGCCGCTTGGACGCATAATAAGTAAATAAAATTTTGAAGTTTAAGTAGCCAATTTAATTCAATTTAATTTTAAATTTAAATAGCCAGCTTACAAGCAAAAATTTCGAAATATATCAACTTATTAAGATGAAATAACTTAAGGTACGATAAGAATTTAAGCTTGCATTTTCTTACATTTCTGAACCTCAGAATAGGTCTTTCAACATCATCTTTGGGAAATTATTAATGTATTTAAATATCCATACTTCGACGATGTATTATTTACGATGAAGATTGCTTACACTTCACATTTTCATTTACTTTTTTTAAGATTCAAAATTTTGTTTCATATTTTTTTTCAGAGGTTTTATTTCTGCCCACACCTAAATCAAAGAGTTAAATAGCAATATTTGCTATTCAAAATTATGAAATAGATTAAAAAATATCTAAATTGGATCTTAAATATCTGAAAATTTTAATTTCTTTACATATTTATAATTTATAATTTAGTACTTTCCAAGCAAGAATAACGCACGTAATCATATAAAAAAGAAATGCAATAATAAATATAATACACTAAATTCCAATACTTCGGGATTGAAATTATTTAAAATCCTTTTAAGAATTAAATTTAAGATTTAATTTGCAAGTAAATTGAAATTTTAGACAAGTAAAAACAGTAAATACACAATTATATTAAATAAATAGACTGATTTGGTCTAGTTCTTTACCAAGCGGAATCAAACTGTATCTCTGATCGGATATAGAGTAGATCAAAGCTTTTGAAAATTCAAGTACAATTAAAAATAATAATTTATATTAACCATTTTAAATCCGCCGATTCTAAGTACTTATTCTTATCAATACTTATTCAGTACTGATGTACTGGAGATCACTTCATGTTAAAAAATTCGTTTTTTCTGAAGAATTTCTATTCACTAATTACTTTATAAGGTATTTCTCCCGCCTTCTTAGCATGCCTTCGTGGTGTACTGGCCAGCACGCTCGGCGCGTATTCGAGAGGTCCGCGGTTCAAGTCTCGGCGAGGGCATTGCTCATTTTTCATGACTCCTTCTTCCAAGTAAAGCTTAATGTCTCTACAACATAAAAGCTAATAAATACCTAACTAGCTGGAAGGTGAAAATTACCGCGGCGGTTTATCATAGCTCAGATTCTTGTCCGATATTTCGACATATCTGATCTATAGTACGCAAATATTTCATTCGTTCAATCCAATTTTCGCTTTGTTATTTCATTAGCTAATAAATTTCAGTCAAATATTTTTTAATAGTAAAAATACGCACGAAAATGTTTTAGCCCATGAAGGATTTCGCTTCTAATACTATTTCAAGCCATTTTATTTCATAAAGTATCTTACTGTATTTTTAGCTATGAGATTAAAGTCATCATACTAGTTAATTCTTTACAGATTTTTGGTTTTTCAAACCAGGAAACGTGAAAAATCAACAACGTCTTCACAAGGATTTGAGCCACAGATCTTTTTGATTATTAGAAGATCTGTGGCTCAAATCCTTGTACACCTTCAGAAATATTCGGACTACAGTTCTTCTAAAAATCAATTACGCCTTCACAATTATTCCAACTACAGGTCTAAAAATCAACTACGCCTTCGCAAGGATTCGAACCACGGATCTTCTAATTGTTAATTGGAGGCACTACCATTTCTGCTACAATAGCACTCACAGCTCAATGCGGTAATTCCTCAAATTTTCTTTCACATAAATGACACCTGGGGAGTGGCACGAAACCCAGTCGATCAAATCCACCTAGTGCTAGTGATGAAATATCATTTATAAAACTTTTAGTTCAAGAGTTGGTATAGAGATCATTTTCTATTTTATCGAGCCAAGAAGAGAGAAAAATGTACCGGATGTGCTTCCATTTACACTGCAACAGCACGTATGAGGGAATACGATTATTCCATCTGAAATTCTCCTATGAAGCAATATGATAATAATAATTAAAATTTCTATCTTCATACTGGCATAAAATACTCAGTGATTAAATCAGTCGTAAGAGCTGAAGTAGGATCATTTGTGCATTTATTTATCAGATAAAAGAATGCTAAATATCTAAAAGTTGTATATTTTATGCCAGAAATTGCAAGAAAATAAGAGTTCTGAAATAAATGCAAAAGTGATTGATAAAGGGCAAGAGTACGAGCTTTTTGTCAATCGCTTATTCTTGCGATTTGCGGTGAAATGTAATGATATTCTCTTCTTTTGATCTTATCTGCACAGAGAGCCGTGCCTACATACTTTTTCACTTGAGGCGCAGAGGTAAAGCACGCTCCTATGTGTAATGCAAAATGGCTGGCCATTAAAACTGATACAATGCAAGAGAAGACACCGTAGTA
>KK117232.1:97905-121533 GCA_000611955.2 Stegodyphus mimosarum
AAAAAAAGAGGGGGGAGTAGTTCATAATGAATTTCATTTCAGCAAACGTTTTTAACGATACCTTTTCTCCAGTGCGAGATTTGAGATTAGATTCCATTACATAAATCCATAAATCTGAGTTTTAAATTGCATTCCTGGTTTTTGGAAACTTAAGTATATGTATTAAAAAATAATACTAAAAATTAAAATGTATTTTTAATTATGTAAAACATACTTTTGTTCTGTTCATGACAGAATATGATGATAAATATGCATTCCATTGTCACTCTTCTTAATTATTACAAATGATAAATATATACATAGTAGAGTTCTAATAAACTTCGATAATAATATGATTATATATTTATAATTACGTAGGTTGTAAAAGTCAGAGCTTTACGAGTTCAGATACTGAGAGCCTTTAATATTATTTAATATTATTTAAATCCGTCATAAATAGTATCATTATATATTGTTGCGTGCGTACGGGTTCGTAATAGTAGATTGAATACGCACAGATCCGATAACATATTGTTACGGATTTCATATCTATTTGGCTATTTATTTAGAACTGTAATTAAAATTGCTTTATTTTCCTGTGCAACGCAGACGATTTTTGAAGAGAAAGCTACGTCGGAAAAATAAAAATAAAAAGAGCGCTTGCATTTAATGTTAAATAAATAAATATCTCGTAATTACTGTTGCCATCCCGAAAAATCTAGAAAAATCGAGATTGTTCTAGTTATAATTAAAAAGCTTATAAAAGCCGAATTGAAACACCTCATCTCCGTTGTAGTTGTAGATGTTTAAAGCGAACTGCTGTTTGTTTACCTGATGCTGTAGCGATTTCGCTATGAAATAGAATTAATTTGTCTGTTTTGAATTGAGTTTTGCTAAACGTTTGAGATATTGTGATATTGTGCGAATATCTCTGAAGAAATATTTCAGCATTTTGATTTATTTCTTGCGGAAAGAATAAATTTTTGTTAACTTTATGACGTCTTGTGCATTCAGTCCATAACGAACCCGTACGCACGCAACAATATTAATAAAATTTATTTCATCAAAGAAGCACTTCGAAGTTCTGGAATTTTTCACAGAAATTCTCGTACAAGTGATCACAGAGCATAATCAGTAGTTACACTTCAAACTACTGAGAACGTTAAACACAACGCAATGCAAAACGCATCTAAAGATAAAGCCAACCCAGAGACTTCTCAGTTCACGCTAAATTAACAACTCGCAACAGCAATAACTAAACAACTGAGAGCAGATGCTCTGTTCAAACTTATATAGTTTTCAATCGACCTCCGAGATATTTCTAGTACTTCCTCTTTCTGGAAATTACTGGAAACCAATATAAGGGTCGAATTATCCTTACAACTACAATACCAATTACGTTTATTCAATTACAATACCTATTAAGGTGATAAAGTGACCGGACAGAAATGCCGCCCAGCGGTCGCTAAGTTTGACGACTTTCGGTGATTTCTCACAAATCTGGCGTCAAAATAAATCGCCAGAACCATTGCCAGCTTGGCGACATCTCATCAAATTACCGGAATACCCATTTACTTAATGTTAAATAAACTTCCTCCTGTACCTTTATTTTTCCGGCATAGCTTCTCTCTTTAGATTTTTCGCGTTATTTTATAGAGAAAAATACAACAGTTTCACATATAATTGCACTAAAATCATGTGCAAAATTAGTAACAGTATAATAAAAGCAAAATTATTTTGTTTTAAATTAAATTTTTTTTAACAATTTGTTATGCGTATATGTTGTACATCCGTGATATGGAATGGAAAATATGAAGATAATGATTACTTACATAGCAGCTATTTATAAAAGAAAAAATACAGTTTTAAATCCTTCTTAGAATAAGCAGCCATTTTTTAATTAGCGTTAGATTAAATTAATTGCATTATTTACATTAGAAAATATTTATAATGAACCCACCACTGTCACCCCAAGGCGACACTTTCGAAAGACACCGGTATTTTTGTAAATATTGATACTGATGATCACCTAATTCTACCACAGAGCTCCAAAATTTTCTAGAAAAGTAGACGGGCGCGTTTAAAAAGAACTCTCTGCACTTTTAATAAAATATGTATATTATTCCTAATTATACTTTTACATTATTATTATTATTCATAACAGTAACATAATAGTTATATTGCTTTGAAAGTATGTGAAACTGAAAAAAATAGGCACTATATTACAAAACTTTAATTAGATTCAGATATACGTATTTTGCTTATTCAGATATACGTATCAGCTCATTATTCTGCTTAGAATAGATTATCTAAGGAAACTATAGAAATCGAAAGTCAAGTCAGGTTAAGCAGTAAAGGCCATTTCGCTTAAATCTTTTAATTGTCGAAAGCACGTGTTCGCTGTATCAGTGACTTTTTGAGGAGCGGATGAAATGGGAAAAAGATGGAGAAAGTCAGCGGACGAATCGGCATTATTTTGAGCTGAAGATGAATCGCGAAAGGATGCAACGGTACTAAACCTTTAAAATGCTAACAGCGGACTCTTTGCTAAGATTGTCTTTGCAAATAGCCATTAACTGTACAGTTCCGAGTCAGATTACATATGGAGACAGCAAAACAAAATCTCGAACCATACCTGACATTCAAAGGCAAACTTTACGCAAAAAATAAAGCAAAAGGCTAATAATACGGTACATTTTATTTTTAAACATCCTTGTTTAGGCTCCTGTTGCTATTCCAATTGGCCATTATGCTTTAGGCCTGTTGTAATAAACTAAAAGCTCTTGTGTCGCCTTCCAAACTCAGTGCATAAGTTTTGAAAAGCTTGTTATAACAAAATAAGAGATATAACTCAAGTTAAAGGAAAACAGTAGAGAATTGCAAATGTTGGCAATATGGTGATTTGTAAACAAGCATCAAACGTAAACGAAAGAAGATTACCCCTCCCCCAAATAGATGGCCATATAACGCAGGAAATATGAACGTAATGCTTTAAATTATAATAAATAGTATTAATAAAATTATGTTATTTTAAATGTATGTTTAATATATCTTCATGTATTTCAAAGTTAAAAGTAAATTAAGATCATTAATTTTTCGTAAGAGAAATTTCTAACTTTTCATAGCCACTTTGGTGCCTTATCTGGTTATTCACCTGAGGCAAGTGCCTCACTTGCCTCACTCTTATCCTGGCCTTGTCTGCACACTTTAAAATTTGCCGTGTTGGACTCTTGTAGTTAGTTCTTCAGCTGAAAACTGAAACTTATTGCTTCTGCCCAATAAAAATGAAACAAAAATTTTATTCTTTTATCATATTCGTTATCTATTAAACGATTGAAGTGACCCTTTTAAGATTTTACGCGGCAAATAAAGTACGAACTATAAGAGAGTTATGTCTGCTTTTAAATCATAAAGAACCTGATTATGTATACATATATATGTACGTATGCATGTATATACATATTTTCCTCATACTGTTATATAAACGGCCCCACCTAGAGCCATCGAAATTTGAATGCACATAGTTCTCCACCCGAACATGAGCCCCTTGAAGCCCGAATTGTGAATTTCGACTTCGTGTTTTATTTTTTTTTTATGTTTGTTGCGAACTTTATGAATATTTTATTAGCAAATTGAGAGATTTGAAAACAATGTGTTGCTACTCTGCAAATCGTAGATAATTATCTTTCAAATTTAATCAAAAACCCTTTAAAAGAAATGAGTTGCCACTGCCCTAAATAAAATATTTTAATCTTCCAAGGGCCTGAATGTTGCCATTTGGCAAAGCATGAAGTATTTAATTTTTCTTCTAAATTTAATCTGTCTGTTTTCAATTAACTGATTAAGCGATTTAAAAGTAATAAACACAGTACTCAATCTCTTTTATTATTAATTAGAAACGTGAAATTACACTAATCATTAAACTCCTTACACTTTTTTTCTTTTTTTACAATAGCCGTTTTAGGCGGCCGGACACGGAACCGACTAGTAAGTGTAAAAGAATAGAAATTGCTATCGTATTTCTTCTCGGTGAATTAATAAATTTTTCCCCAATATTTTCAGATATTCTTTTCTTCAAACTGTTAAGGGAGCCATATTTTTTAAGCTTGTAGCGGTTATGTTTATTAACACATTATCTTATTATTTTGTGGTCATTTATTCTTTTGTTTATTCAAACCAGGATTCGAATTAATTAATGTATATCAGAAAGAATTCTTCAGAAAGCATTTGGCAACGGCCGCTGATCGTCTCCGAATTATAGGTTTACCTGAACCGGCTTTATCATTTGCCAGCCGTGTTTATTTACGCGATACAAGTAGAATTTTGCTTTGTGAATTTATATTTTAATTTCGTAAGTTTGCCGT
This sequence comes from Stegodyphus mimosarum, assembly GCA_000611955.2. Classification (NCBI taxonomy): domain Eukaryota; kingdom Metazoa; phylum Arthropoda; class Arachnida; order Araneae; family Eresidae; genus Stegodyphus; species Stegodyphus mimosarum. Next base: position 102,249 of record KK117232.1, read on the forward strand.
TATCTTTGTTTTCTGTTTTAACCTCACAGAAGCAGTGACTTATTCTGTTACTACACGAGCTGTAAACTGAAGAATTAAATAAAAAATCTTATTTTAAACCTTCTTCTGAGATCGGTGTTATTTCACTGGAGCACGTAGGTGGAGCTATAGTCGTCTGAGTGTCTAAACAAAGTCAGAACTTAGCCTTGAAGTAGTTAGGTTCGTATGTAGTTAGCTTCCTCACAAGTTCTGTTTTGTCTTGGAAACAAAGGTCAAGATTAAGAGCTCTTCCTTTCTTCCTGTGTTCTTTTTATTTTATGCTATAAATAAGTACTTAAAAAAATTTAATGCAACCAGATTTTTCTTCACACCTTCAGTTCAGTCACTAAACATGATGATGTTTAATTGTACTGGAGTATTTGAACTCATGATATTAGGACTTTTAATTATAATTAGCCAAGCAGTTATGTATTGTAATCTATATTTGAGAAATAGTTTCTGAAGGAGGTACTTTATAGAAGGAGTGTCTTTTTAGCCCATAGACGATTTTGTTAACTTTAATCTATAAAAGTTTAAACTTTATATATAAATTGGATCACACAATATTTCGTTTCTATACCTGAGGGCTAATGAACTTATATTGTTTTTTCTAAAGTTAGAAAAGTAGTAGTACTAGTTTATTTTCCTCTAAACATAAAAGACTGCCAAGAGAAGACTAAAATCCATCAAGAAATTTTAATAATAATGCAGCACCTTTTGAGATTTAAAGTAAATTGTAAAAAAATTACATGCAGCATTTTTGTTACTCATTGGTAAAATAGTTTGTTTTGATATCAGGTTTGTTATGCACCTTTAATGATGATGAACGAATATGAGTGGCAATTTGAATGACGAGAAAATTACATTATACTATAGCATGAGGATATTATATGAATATTTTCTTAAAGAAAGAAAATTTGCTTATACTCATTCTCAACATAAATGTAAACCGAGAAATTTGTAATTGCATGAAAGCATAGTTTCTTAACCATAACCGTCTATTTTTAAGTCATCATGCAGTAAAATATGAAAATTTATCAATAACGTACAGGAAAAATATTTGAACAGATGAGCATATTTGAGGCAGGCCAATCACAAGCACAAGCGGGTACAGACCTCAATATAACACCGAGTGTAGTCTGCAATTTATGGAAACAGTTTCAGAACATTGGATCCGTATCGAGAAGACCTGGACAAGGTCGACTAAGATCTGCAATGATGAATGAGGATCGTTATTTGGCAGTTTCAGCGCAGCAACACAGAAATGCTACAGTTTTACAGCTCTCACGTGAGCTTTATGTTGCCACTAGAACTCTAGTTTCATGGTCTGCAGTTGTCCGAAGGCTTGATAAAATACAGTTGTATGCCAGAAAGACTCTCTGTTTGCGTCAAGCTTACTGCAGCACACAAGAGAGCGCGTTTAACATGCTGCAGATAGTATGTGCTTTGGACCAGACTTTAGTGGAGCATCGTGAATTTTTCAAATGAATCGAGATTCAGCATGGACACTGATTCTCTACATATATGTATCTGGAGAGAGCTTGGAACATGATACTAACCCTTCCTCATCATAAAAAAGGATCATAACGGATGTGGAGGATAAGGGTTTGGGCAGGCATTATGTTGGACAGCCTCACATCCCTGCATGTGTTTGATAAATACTTCTTGACTGCTGCTAGGTATAGAGAGGAGATCGTAGAAGCCAATGTTCGACTCTTAAGGGGCGCCGTTGGTCCTGGGTTTCCGCTGATACGCTACAATGCTCATCCATGTAGGGCTCTGCTAGTCAACGATTACCTGGAAGTGAGATCATTTACCGAATGGATTGGCTAGCCTGAACTTAACCCTAAACAACATTTCTGGGAGGGTAATTTCATCTCGCCTCTCGCTCCGAAAACCATTTCAACTTTGAAATGGTTTTCGGAGCGAGAGGCAGTAAGCATGATGCCTGAGTTTAGCAGGAGTAGAATCGACTGCCACAGGGCCTCCTCACCTGATTCCTAGCCAGTGTGCGTCTCCCTGCTCGCCCTGTCTGCCTGTGAGAGGGTAACCATACCCCATATTAGACTAATTTTCAGTTCGATATTTTGGATAACCCTGCACTATGAGCTTTACTGATAATCATGCATACAGACAAATAAAAAGACTTTCCAACGGTACATCTCTTTTTCTGTTATAAACTATATCATATCAAATTTCATTAAAATCTGTCCCTTAGTTTTTCCGAAATTCAGCGTAATATGCAAACTGTTAATTTTGCAAACGAATGTAGAATTTCAGATTATATTGAACTTTCCCCCTTCTACGAAGAGCGGGTAAAGCTTTAAAGAGTGATGACTAGTTTATTGCTCCGATGACTAACTAAAACTTTGAAACTGGTATAGCGTAATATTCACATTAATGTGCATCCTTATGTTTTCCACCACAGTCTGATGATGATTACGTGATGTAAAGTCATATGCGTGCTGTCTTTGTTTTGAACTCTGACTTCATCCCATTGTCCTGGAATAGCTTAGGGAAAAAGTTGAAAACAAGATTGGCATTGTTGGTGATTCAACTTTGCTTACGAATCTTTTTGCTGTTTAGTGTCAATAATGATTCCTGGCACGCGTGTTTGTAACCCGATCTATTTGTTGGGCGGGTTATATGCATCATCACAGGGACGGACTGAGACTTTCAGAGGTCCTAAGCACTTAGAAGATTTTTGTGTTCTTTCATATATTTACACGTGTTTTCCCCCTTTCCTTCTCTCTCTGTTTGGGTATAACTGTACCACATACTCCGTGATAAAGCTGGCGATGAACAAATTTTGTGATGCTCCCTTTTTCGAGATCCTAAGTACCTTTTTGAGCCTCCCATACAGGAAAGGGTTTAGCGAATCTTACTGTGGTATCGAAAGGAGAGAGTCCGAATCCCGGATGTTTGTAAAAGAATATATGTCAAATTGTCTGTCTCTTCATAGGAGGCAGCGGTGGCTCGTCTATTAGGTGCCTCCATAATAAAGTGACCACTGCTTCCGGCTTTAGTAGTGGCCAACTCCTATAAACCACTAGATCCCGCCATTAGAACAAAAAAAGTACATTTTTATGTTTTCTCCTTTCCTTGGTGGTCTAAGAATATGTTTATTTTTTCCAATGGCTTATCCAGCCCTAATCCACTAAGTGGAGATATTAATAAAGCCCAAACAATCAGGATTTCATTGCCACAACTAAAAGTTTCTGGAACTGAGCAATAACTGTACGTAGTGTGCTAAGATATCTAGAAGGAATTCGTTTTTCCCATCTGAATAAGGTGTAATGCACATTGTTCAAGTCTCTATATAAAGGTTCGGACTCAAGTTGCTTAGCTGTCTTGTCTGAAGGCATTCATTTCTTAAACAAACACCCTGTATTTCAGATGTAGTTCATTACAGAGCAGAATTATGTATATCTACTGATACTTCAACTCTGGATCTATAATGTAGTCAAGCAGTCCCAAACTCAAATTGCGTGCTGATCGAATGCACTAGCTGAAAGCAGCTGAAGAACTAAAATTTTTTTTAACAAAATGTAAAGTTTTTTTATTTAACAACCCAAAATTTTTTAATAAAACTAAATTAAAAATTTTATTTACTAAATATTTATTGAAACATAAAACAGTACTAATAAGAAAGCAAAGGTAAAAATTCTAATTTATATTTATTTTCTGTAAAGCTAAAAGATGGTATCTGCAGGAATTTTTTTATGATTACACTTTCTAATTCAAACATATTGACAGCTAAATATTAAATTTTCAAGTTGACATTTATTTCAGATAATTATAACACGTTAAACAGACCACTAAGTAACTTAACGTTTTGATAAAACAAACAAATTACGAAAACATTCTAATGAAACAAAACTTGATAATAAATAATAACAACCTGTTAATTTAAAATTTTTCTTTGGCGCGCACAAAATTGTTGTTCCGATTTTGATAAATTTTGCAGCCTAGGAAAAAAAATAACTAGAAACTATTTTAATCACGAAATTATCATTCTGGTCCTATCTTGTGCTTAATTAATTTTTAACTGCGGATAGGAAACTACTCACATATAAATATACTCCCAAACAAAGCGATTATTCGTATTTGAGGCGCTTTACCTTTCGATGAATATGAGAAAAAGTCAATAAAATCTGTATCTTCAGATCTCTGAATAAGATTTATATGTAAATTAGATAGCTCTTTTTGTACACTTTCTGTTAAGTTATTTATGTTCGTTTTCATTGATAATGAAAATAAAATCAAATTGGACAACAAATTATATAAATCATAATCTTTGCTTCAAATTATTGTCATAGTAATTAAAATCATAACAATGTTAATTATTTGACAGGAAATGCATTCGCCAGCCACCAGTTTCGAATCACTGGTGAACCTCTGTGGTATTATTTAGTGGAATTTAAACTATTATCAGTCTTGAATAAAATGCAAGTGTGTAGAGATATTAGGTTATTTTGAATCAGGAGTCACGAAAAAAGAGCAATGCATTCGCCGGGACTCGAACCACGCACCTCTCGAATACCCTTCGACCGTGCTGACCACTACACCACGAAGGCAAGCCAAGAAGGCGGGAGAAATGCCTTATAACTGTGTATTTTAAAGATTAAGACAAGCCGCTTGCGTGATGTTCTACTACGGATTATTTCCTCATAATTTTAGCCCAAAAGGGGATATTATTGAATATTATATATATTGAAAGGAGATTTTAAGCTGGTTCTCTATAAACAGTGCATCACTTTTCAAACTATTGCCACCACATATTACTGCCATGCATTTTTTTAAAGAAATTAAATAACGAAAAATCTGAATGCATTGGTAAAAAACAACGATACCTAGAGTCATCAAATTTTGAACGAACCCGAACATATGCACCTGGAAGTGTTATGTATTACTTATTTCAGTTGTGATTTAAATTGTTTTAAAGGTAATGATTTAATTTATTTTGTTTCAGACTTAAAGATTAATTTGCTTTTACTTTTTTGTAGTTGAACTTAAGTTTCTTTGGCTTGTTGAAAAGTAATTGTAGTCATTTAATTTGTTCTCTTGACAGTTTTGGTTAACGCTGATTTTAAGTTGCTTGAGTAATTAATTTTTTTCTTCTTTACTTTTGGTTGGTTAACTATTTAAATTTCTGTTTAGTTAATATTTTTCTTAACCTTGGTTGTTAATGTTAATATCTTGATAAGTTGACCCTTAAGGTCAATCCTTTTAAAGTTTTGTTTACACAAGTTGGTGTTTAAAGTTTAATTTAAGTTTTAATGTGCCCCCTTTTCTGCTAATTTTGGGATCCATATTTTCTGACTATGGTGGTCGTTTTGGTGTTGTGGAGAACATAAAAAATTTTCATACTTGATTATTGTATTTTAACTGAAGTAATTTTTATTTCCTTACTATGGTGGTCGTGTTTGGTGTTGTAATAAACCCAAGAAAATTATCTATGTAATTATTATATTTTTATTTAAGTACTTATCAGTATTGAAGTTAATTTGTGTGTAAAATCAATAATTAATACCTATTCCTCAAAAACTTTTCCGTTGCCTTTCCAAATAATTTATTAGCTTGTTTTCGATTTCTTCATCCGCCAGACGGTAGTCTGTGAAGCATCTTTCATCTCTGAAACGTCTTGCACCCTGCTGAAGAGGCTAGTTTCTACACTACTAACCCTGCAGCAAGGTCAAGGGGACGGGGTGTTTTGCTTACTCGCAGGCTTTTCCTATGCTGGAGTGGGACCCCTCGACGAGGCTAGAGTTGAGTGACCTTGGTGTATCAGCGATTATTCGCCAATTTCTGGAGCTCATACTACATTGGCTTCACCTTCCTGCGTGTTTTTCTCCTGGGTTTGCCGGACTGTTGGCGGTTTTCCTACCATCTAAAATCGCCAATCGAGCAGTTTTGGCGAAGGGAGTAAAAAGCTTGGGAGCTAGCGACGAAGGCAGCCAGAGACGGAAGGAGACGGAGCGGAGAGCGAGACACGAAAGAAAAATACTATCTGAAGAGTAGCTGTCTGGGTTCTTAGAACGATGTATGAAGGAAATGGAGGAGAGAAACCACCTAGGTTGGGCGACGGAATGAGGTCGAATCCCACATAGAAGGGGCGGAAGGCTCCGAGGCTACTTTTTCCTATTCAGTTTTCTAATTTTCGTTCTTTCCTTTTTAGCAAAAATTGTGGCTCCGCTGTGACGTTAGCCGAAGTTCACTTGTCGGATGTCTGAGCCTTCAAAGTATCTACAATGTTAACTTCACTGTTTGGAACGGTATGAGATTTTTTTGTTATTCCACCACACCGCCACCAATGTAACTATTTGTATTTAATTCAGTAATATCTTAATAAATTCCATATTTAATTTTAACTTTCTTGTAATGTTTTCACTTTTAATTTAGAACACTGGACCCCACTGTATTTTTCACAACGCAACTTTAATTATTCTGTTGGAGCTCTTGGTCACTATTTACTATTTAATTGAACACTAGTGTTACAGTATATATTGTGTTTATCATGTGTGTCACAAACTTTACATATTCATGTGATTTAGAATTGATTATCCAAATATTGACTTTCATTTGATATTGAACTTAAAACATAAACATAAACTCTTAAGTATTTAAAAAACTCCAACAGAAGCTTGAGTTTTGAATTTCGAATTCGTGTTATTATTTATTTATTTCATATTTTCTAAAACTTAGCAATGTGTTGTCACAGACGGAAATAAAATATTTTTATTTTCCACGTGCTAGATTGTTGCAATTCAGTAAAGCCTAAAGTACTTTCAAGCAATAAACACAGTTCTTAAGAATATTTTCTTATACTTTTTAATGATTTTGAAGAAGCATGTATTAAAATGAGATTTCCAATTAGAAATATTTAGTATTTTTTATAAAATTACACTATCTGGAGCCAATATCATCATATATTTCTTTTTTTTAAAGTATTATAACAATTTTAAATATTTTTTAAAGAAATAATATAGCGAATATAAAAATATCTGTGGCAACCTCTAACTCTCTATCGGCAATTCTAAAAACATGCTGTTTTTAAATATTTTCTGATTTTGCTTTTCAGTCGGATTCTATGTGGTTTCTAAACTATGCTGCTATGCAGTTTTCAAAAATTTTGTCATTTTTTTGCTGAACTGTATTTGGCGTAAGTGCGAAGGAAACGGTGCTTAAAAAGATTAAAAAGACAGGAAAAAAACTAAAAAGTTAAAAAGACAGGAAAAGTAGTTTTGCAGAAGTGAGTGCAAGAGCAGACTGGTAGACTGAGGGCTCAGCGAGAGCTCAAGAAAACTTAGCAAACACTTTAGAGCGCCCGTTAAAAGCTGAAACATCTTTTTAAGTTAATGTAGGTTTTGCAGCAAACTGATATTCATTACATTTTTGGCAAGATTACTGTTTGAGATTTTAAACTGCATATCAGCAGTTGTTGATAGTTAGTTGCATGCATTTTTTAGCGTGGAGTTATCATCATAATTAATTTGTTTTCACTCTAGACTTGAGCTGTTAACTTGCTGACATTTGATGGACAACGAGAACGCCTCTATTTACCATAGGGTAGATATGCCTCACATCCCCCACTATTGAGTAGCAGAGGGCCCGGTAAGGAGGCAAGTGCCCACGGTAGGCGAGCAAAAGCACCGTACATCTGCAATTGCCTTTCCATTGTTCATCTGGCAGCTGTCAACCATAACGCTGTAGGTTGCGTACTTAAATTTAATGCTACTAATATACATAATAATAATCAAAAGAATATAGTAATATACCACTGGATACAATAACGTAAATAGGTAATAAAATACAATAGAATTCACACAATAGAACACGATATACTAAGTGCATTACGTATATATAGCTAATACATGTATTAGTGCAGTAGCAGAATCGGTTCTTGATTATGTGCAAATTTCTAATACAACAGTTCATGTTCAATATCATTTCCTATGTCTACGAGACAAGCTCAGCAGTTGATGTGCCTTTTATGCGTCAGAGATTCTATGATAAAATTAATAAAATGTCAATTAGCATATTATCCGCTTATGAAGTAATGTTATGACATAAAATAAATGCCGCTGTAAGCTGTTGTGCCCTGAATTTATTTATAATTTATTGATTGCATAGAGCAACGCAGTTCTTCTCTGTGCTGGAAACGCACATCCATTATCTTGCAGATATTCTGTATTAAATGATGTTCCTTAATTAAATATCTGCTGGGTGCTTGTGGATCTTTGTTTGGAAACTTTATATACATCCCTTCTTAACAGAAGGTACCTTGCTTGGCAGTTTGCTAAGTGGCGCTACTCTGTACCTTGCTCGCCACACATGCTGTGGTTATTTTGAAATCTCTAATTTATAGAACTATGTTGGGTAAAGTCCATCTCCACTGACGAAAAGTATTAAGCGTGGAATGAAGATCTTTTGGTATATTTTTACTTTGGGTATATGATAATGTGACTTAGACTGTAGGAAATACAATTACAATAAAGTATGTACTGTATTAGTCTTTCGGAAAGATTGTGGTTTATATTTGAAATATTAGTACCTGTTTGCAAATCGTACCTATTTTATGAGAGCAGCTTAATACCTGAAACTACGTCAAGGTAATCCATTGCTTAATCTTCAGCTTTTAGATTAAAAATTCAATTACTTAGTTTTATATTAAATTATGACATTTAGGTAATTTAATTCATTTTCTTGCGTAAAACCTGCATAACAAATCTTATGTAACACTACTTTTTTTATACATGAGGTTATATTACTGTATTATATTAAGTCTAATGTTTCTCTTGTAAGAAAATTTTTCAAAAAGAAAATTCATCTTGTATGTGAAACCGTCTTACATTTAGGCCAACTTTACTCTATCGAGCCAACGCACCATGTCGCAAAAAGTATCCATGGCAACCCGTGTTGCCGTCAAAAAGTATTTTAGGTGGCAACTTACGTGCGTGCGCAGCATCCCCTAAGCGGCTCTCTAGCTCTCCGAACGTTTTGGTTGATGCGACTGCAGATTATGATCCCTCCTACGGAAATTTCAGAGTTTCAGTATAACGGTGAACGCATACTGCAGTTTTCGTTGTCTTTGGCGAAATGTCGGACCTAGTATTCTGTGCAAATTGAAGGTACTGTGGTTCGCTCAAAGTCATCAAGAGCAATCAAGCCGAGTTTATATAATTCTCTGATTTTTTCCACGAAAATGAAAACAGGTCGTTATGCAGACAGAAAGAACAGCAGGGTAAAAAACCGAGATATGCGTGCATCTTGCGTGAAAAAAAAAGAATTTGAAAAGTAGGAGGCATTGCATACATCGTTGAAATAGACGTCAAATTAACCAAATAAACGCATCCCTCCAAAGTCGCCAACGAATGCGCGAATACTGTCCAAAGTAAACGAGTTCGTGACTTTTCGGTGGCGGTGCGGATAATCAGAACTAACATAAATAACTACCAGTTATTTTTATTTAAATACGTATACTCTTGTAATACGAAGTTGTAATTACATTTTCTGTTACCATTAACAACAACGATTTTATAATAAGTTTCATGATTTTGACAGGTCGCGAAGGAAATAATTTGAAGGTTTTTTTTTTTCAAAGATGGGTAGTGATTTTTTTATAGAATGATTTCCAAGAATATGGATTCAGGTAAAAAGGAAAATTCAGATTGTACCGCTTATCCGAAAGGGCAAATATAGTGCTAGAAGGATTTGAACAGGAATTAGTCATTGTCAAAATATATTCCAGTTCACTTCCTAGCGAAATTTGATGACCTTTATCATTCATATTTGGCAGGGTTTGCATTAAGACAGAATCTTGCGAGAGGGAAAAAAAACCTTCCTGAGATTCCTTGAAATCCAGAAGTGTTTGGGGGAGCCAAGATACCCTGAGCCACTATATCGACATGATATTTATAATCTAGGTAACATCAATATATCGTGACAACAGTATCCTACAGTGTTGATGGCACTGCCTTGTTCTTGTGCTGATCTTGGATTTGTGGAGATCATGTCTTGAGGACGCTTTGGTTTGCTGCTTATGCAGGACTGCTTTACTTTGCCTTGCTTAAAAATACTAAAGTTTTGTATTAGGTTTAATAAGACAGAATTGTAGAGATTATGCGTTGGGAAAGCTTTGGTTTTTGTTTGGCTTTTGTGGGACTGTTTTGCATCACTTTATTTTAATGACACTGAATTATACTTAATTTTATACACTAGATGACTGCACGTTAAGGTACTTCTTCCGGTATTCAGAATATACCTAAAGTTTTCCATACATGGAACTCCGTAAGATTTTAATCTAGTTGAATATATGTGTCACGAATATTGAGTCACAGTTTTTCGATATTATTACGAAATTTTAATGAACTGGAGAAGCTAAGGGATAAAGTGATAACATAAAATTGCTTAAAAGAGATACAGTTATGTTTAAGCCGTTAAGTGAAAATGCTGTTATGTTTAAGCTGTAGAATCTATGGATTTTCTTAGCAAACAGCAACGATAACTCTATGTCGCAGGGATATTCTTAGCAACGATGACTCTAAGTCGAAGTAGCGAATTCTCGCTTTTTCTTTAAGAATAAATGCTGCAGAAGAAAGGTTTTAAATAACTTTTTATTTAAACTAAATTAAAACAGATGCACGCACTTCGTGCTCACAATTCACCACCACTTGTGGCTACTTAAATTAACAAGAAATAAGTTAAGATATCTAACGACTGGCTCCTTTAGCTTAACTAACGCTAAATCGGCTGCACACGGCAAAGCCAAGCCGAGAAATATTAGTATAAACTGAAATGTGTCTAACACCGGCTAGAAAGCTAATTTTCAAACGCGCAGCATAAAACTCGGAATTAAATCCGCTACAACTCTTTTCGAACTTTAGAAACGCAGCTTAAATACTGCTTCTGAAATTTGAAGCACGTTTAGATTTGCATCTACGTCATAAAAATTTACATTCCGGCAGGACACTGAAATCAGAAGGGAAAGGAAAGCTAAAAATAATTGGTTAGAATTAAAATAAGCCCTTACAAAGCAGCAAATAAAATGTAATGAAACTTCACCTCCCCTGAAACGTTCTCAACATATATAATATATGTTTATTTGGTATTATATTTTATTCATGCTTATTTTACTACTTTTATGGCTTCATTTTACAGTACTTTCAAAGTTCATGTTATACTTATTAAAGTAAGGATTAAAGTCAATTATTTTTATTATGTATGCAAACCATTAGGAAATAAAGAATCAACATTTTTATGTTTACAATTTATTTTCTAAGTGAATGTGTTCATTTTCACAAATATGAATATAAAAACATTATTTCAAAGTATTTAGCTATTTTCTAATTCAATATTTTCAAGTTTTACAAAGCCAATTCTGTTTCTTTTCAAGGAATGATAAATGAAAAGACACTCTTTTGACCTGCTTGGTATTGCGATTCATGAACATTTTGTAGTGTATAATTATTTGCAGAATTTGAGGAAGAATACGTCCTTATCAATATCTATAATCATAGAGAATTTTAAAATTAGAAATACAATTAAAGAGAAATAAATTATATTCTTTAATATGCAGTTCCTAATAAATTTAATTAAATTCAAGCAAACTGGAAATATAATAGGCTTTGGACTTTCTTCACACGCTTATCATCACAGCTTCCTAACACTCTTGCTCGCTTTCAATTGTTATCTGAAAAACGCTGGAATTTATCAAAAAAGAAGAAACATTCGGTGTTAAGAAATAGCCAAAAAATATAAAAATTTCCTAAGAAAACGAGAGTTGTTCTTGGGCAATCTGTCAAAAGCGAATAGTAAACAAATAATGCAATACAGTAATATCAAGTGTAAAAATAAAGATATATGTTGAGTTCGTCGACCTTTTTGACGCTCATTTGGGGAAAAGCTGAACTTAAGATATTTTTATAACGTAGTATATAAAATGAACTCTAATGAAACAATGCCTGTCTGCTTCCCCCTCAGTTACTGAGTGTTCAATACAACCAAGTTGATAAGATCGTATAGCTCTTCAGCCATTCTGCATTAATCGGTTTATCCACTTAAAAATTAATAAGACACGAAAGAATGTCTGGTATAGGAAGCACATGACTTCATGAGCTGAAGATTTCTGGAGTAAAATTCCATATTTACTAAACGTTTTCGGTGAGCAATAAAAAAAAAGGTATTTTTATTTCATTTGACTCATTAAGTTTCCTCAAAAGTAGGAAGTTAATCGCTACGGAAATGTTACAAATAGCCCAGACAACTCATTTATAGTTCGGAATATGGTTGTATAGTTCGTTATTGAATAAATTAGTGTATTTGAAACCTCCATGTAAAATTGATCTAATCTTGGGCCAACAAGAATGTCCCGTTTGGTAGTTCAACTAAAGCAGAAAACATGCAAAATTTTATAATTATATGAAATGATTAAGATCTGTCGCACAAGTAGTTTAAACACTTTTGACTTGAAAAATCTTTAGTAGAGCTTTTCTAAACCTTTGCAGCGTTACATTATACTACGTTACATCTCATTAAACTGCCAGACTTTTTAAAATCTAGGAGATATGGCTAGCGTTGCCGCTAAAAGAACAAAAAAATTGCTTAATTTATCATCTTTTTGTGATGGCAAATAACTAGTGTCCAGAATTTAACCATTCTGTGTGGCATTAGATCTTTATTTTTCATATAATAACCAAGACTGATTAAAAATAACAGATTAAAAACGGACTAGTTAATTACAAAAGTCAGGGTAATGATTGTCAGTTGGTAGATTACCATCAGTCGCACATTCCTGATGATCCCAGATCCCTCATCAAAGTTTAGGTCTCTGAATTACCTAACAGCTTTAATGATTACCAGTGAATTATGTTTAATATTTCTCTAAATCGTATATTTAAGGAACAAAAGATAGAAAATATTTTATTTATAAAATTATGTTTTTTGGGGATCAAGGTTCTTGGAAAATGAACTAACTCTCGCCGAGGATCTGTAAAGACCTTATTTCATTCTAACCAATTATTTTTAATTTATGAAACTTTCCTTTCTCTTCTGATTTAAGTTTCCCGCCAGAATGCAAATTTTAATGACGTAGTATGCAAATCTAAGTAAGTTCGGAATCAGTATTTAAGCAGCGGTTTTAATAGTAGGAAAGTTAGTTACGAATTTATGCCGCTTTTTTGCTTTGAAGGAGCCTTGTGCGTAAATAGTTGGTGCCATTCCTTTTAGATTATATTGATATTCTAGGTTCGGCTTTGTTGCGTGCGACCAGTTTAGCGGGTGAGATAAATAAGGAGCAAATCATGTAGCCCATCTTATTTTATTGTGATTTTGCGTTTTTAAACATACTTAGCCACAAGTGGTGGTAAGTGTTAACCACCACATTAGCCACAAGAGGTGGTAGTAATTTTTACGTAATTAGCCACAAAAGGTGGTAAATTGTGAGCACAAGTGAGGGCATTTTTTGTTTAGTTCAAATAAAAAGGTTATTTAAACTTTTTTCTGCAGTATTTGTTCCTTAAAGGCGTAGAGAAAATTCGCTACTTAGTCTTTCCAGTAGAGTCTGTCCTTGAATGATCCCGAAACAGACAAGAAGACGCTACAAACCAAATCCAAGACCTTCTAATTTATTGCTTGATTGGCTTTACCGCGACATCATAAAAGATGTAATAGATAAATGTTTTAATTCCTTTTACAATCCGTCAATTATAGTTTACTTTACAAAGCGAAAAGTGTTTATCTTCTTTTAAAAGTAAGTTTATAGTATTCAATAAAACACGTTCTGGTTTCTCAGATCGCAAAAGATGATAATCTTTTCTTTTTGTTCATAAAGTATCCAATTTGGTTATGACATTCGTAGCATTGAACGTTCATATGCATTGAACGCAGAGTGTCGTCATTGCATTAAACTGACGGAAAGTTGAATCAGATTGCTGATATGGCTTGCTGAGTCAGATCGTTATCGAGTTCGGTGGTTGAAAGCGTGTACTGTTCAATAAATCTGGTTTCTCAGACAGTAAAAGAACGTAATCCTTTATTTTTTTACAAAATGTTCAGTAGGGCTGTAATAATCGCAGATATGTTTTGATCACATCCAGCCAACATTGCATCCAAAATGACGCTGAGTTGAGTCAAATTGCTGAAAGGAATTATTAAACTTAATCATTATCGAACCCGGTCATTGAAAGCGTTGTATAAATTTCCTTTTTTTATATTTTATGTTGAACAAGTGCCTCATATTTTCTGTGCATGCAAAAAGTGCTCACACTTCATTTGCAAAATATTGATAGCTCTCTTGAACAATTATTCAAAGAGTTTTTAGTACTTTAGCCTTTGCCAACCAGTTTTTAATTCCACCAACCTCTCCATGGAGCTGCAGGTGAGAAAGGAATTCGTTGCTCAAAAACTTGAGCAAAAACAATTAACTTCCTAATAAATTACTTCATTACATTAGACAGATGTTATTAATCATCGGGTGTTGGTCAACATTCACAAAAAAGAGGAAATGAAATTAACTGATTGCTTTGACGCCATAGATTGATTTTCAACAAAAAAGGATTTTGTAAAATTCTCAAGTCTTAAGACCAAAGACGTCACTTGGTAACGCTTTATCTTCCGCCTTCAAAGGAAGATTGATGGTATGACGCACGTTATATGAAATATTTTTGGAGTACAGTCGCTGGAGTTCATAAAAATTTATCCCAGCCTGCGATGGAAAAATAATTTTAATTGCCATTTGCTTTTGACTATAGGAATAATTTATGAGAGTTTTTGAAGTTTCTTTTATTTAATAATTTAATCTTCCAAATAATTGACACTGGATTTATTTTTTCGAATTAGTTCAAAACTGAATTCCAGAATTGTTTTAGATTTGTTTTCATGTAAAATTAATTCCTTGGAAAGCTTTTTTTCAGTCAAAAAGGTCTTTCAGTCTACACTACATCCAATTTAAAAAAAAATAATGAATTATTCTCCAGGAAAAAGAATTTCCTTTACCTAAGATCGCAACAATATCTTCTTTCCCGAAGTTAAGCTAAATAATCCAGCCACTGAGGCCAGTAAAATTCAGCTTCTTCTTATCCTTGCAAGCAGCTTTGTGCAATGTATTTGTACTGAGTTAATAATTAGTGACATTTAGCCAAATTAAATTCCTTTTCTGCACAGCGCTTGATTACAGAAGGGGTAAATTTTACTTTTTGACGAAGAATATGTTTATAGTTTTACACAGTTTATAGTCATTGTATATAGTTTTAATAGGAGCTGTTAATAAAGCTCGAAATGCCTTAAAATTTTGAGTTTACTAATGCAGTAATTTATTAATATTTGTCTGTTCCAGCACCATTAATGCTATTAATATACCAAACTGAATTAAATTCATATTTAAACTTAAAAAAATTACCCAGTCAAATTACGATAGAACGAATCCCATTTTCTTTAAATCTTGCCCTCAAATAAAATTGTCAGACGACTAAGAATAAAATTGCATAGTAGGACATTTTAAACAAGTTATTCTGCCATTCTGAGGCAATAATTAAGAGAAAACCTTAATGCAAAATTAATCATTGAAGATATTTAACGCAAAATTTGGTGTGAAATGTTATAAAACAGCCTAGGATTTATTTTGGTTTCGTACTTTTTTCAGCTGAATTTTTGATTCGATATATAACTTTATTGTAGAATGGTTTTACCATTTGGATTCACTGCAATTAATATATGATATGATATTCTACGTATGATACCTATAAATATATATTTCTCAACATAAATTCGATTTCACCAGCTGTGCTTTATTGGTCATCAGGTATAATCGATATTGTCTGTACATGCTACTTGATTAGAACTATAAAACTATTTAAAAACCATTATGCATTGTACGCCATGGACAATCATCGATAAACTGAATGCCACTGTTTACACTAATGTCCTGAGTAACACGCCTCACCTGCGCCTGGGTCAGAGGACATGATCACTGAATAATGGCTGACTGGTACTGTGCGGTTTGGGCAGATGAATCATATTTTTCAGCTTTTTCGAAAAATATGATTGAATTTTTATGAGAAGGAAACCGCATGAGGCTATAGATCTATCCAGTGAGTAAGCGAGAAGTTGCGCAAGCTGTTGGGGTTTTGTCCAAGTACGACATATAATTTTTTATTTTGTTTTTTTATGTTTATTTATTTCAGCAAGGATCACTTATGCAGCTACAGATTTTTAACACAAGCGATGCATAAAAATCTGACAACAGATTATTTTCAACTTTGTATGATCGCCTTGTGTTCCCGGAGTTTTACTAGAAGGATATATTAACTTCAGTTTCCATCATATACAGGTGATAAAGAAGTGGTTTGATAAATCCGTTATTTACCTTCAGTTACTTTACTAGCTCCGCTCTTTCCAAATTTAAACCCCAGACAGCGCATATGAAATTCTATCAAGGCTTCACTGTGTAACTTTCAGCGACGTACAAGAAATAGAGCTGCGTTGTAAATAGTCCAAGCACCACGCTAACTACTTACAACTGTACTAAACATCAGCTAGCCGGAAGCCATTTTAAGTAGCCTCAAATATTGTACTTCATAGAATTTGCGCTGAGTCTTTTAAGATTTCAGAACATACACTGGTATAAGAGTTTTAAGTAGAGTATTCTGTAAAGAGAGTATGTGTTGTTATGGAATCTTTCAATTAAATTAAAACTAAAATTCACTGTCTTGCCGAATAATTTATCTTTCTAGTACCCCTCAAGCTCATTATAGATTGTGCACGTTGAGATCTCCATTCAGAAGCCTCTGCTTTGAGTGGAAAGGTATATATAAATTTATTTCCCAGTTCCGATCATACGATCCCTCCACGAAGGTTTGGGTTCGATTTTATCTCTTCCTTCCTATTCTGAGAAACATCCCTTCTGGTAACGACTTAGAGCCAGATTGTGGAGCTTGTAAACTGGGGCGAAAAGATGTAGTCCCTTTTTCTTCCTGTTATAGAACTGAGGTTTCTGGGTGACCCCTCGCCGCTACTCATGACTGAAGGGAGGGGATATTTAGTTAGGTAGTTACTTTTCAGATAATCAATAATAATTTTGTATTTTCTACATGCTCGTTTTACAGCTGATGAAATCAGCATCAAACAATAGGTTATTTCACTTGATCATACGGTTACTTTAAATTGATAATTAATTAACTAACGTAGACTATTCTTTGATGATTTATCATTGCGTTTGGCTTCTGAGCCAAAAATATCGCAACAAAAATAAAAGTTTGAATAAAAGTATTTATTAACATATCGACATGATATTACAGCAGATGTCATCGCGATTAATGTGAGTACTCGGATATTGTAATCGAATTGCCAAAGTTCCACCACTTTGTATACGAAAACATGGGAAATAACATTGCTTATTGTAATCAATAGCTCTATTAACATTATAAGGTATTTGTCCTACCTTCTTGGCATGCCTTCGTGGTGTAGTGATCAGCACGCTGGCCGCGTATTCCACGGGTCCGTGATTCGAGTCCCAGCGAAGACGTGGCTTATTTCCTCTCTCCTGCTTTTCAGAAATAATCTAATGTCTCTACAACATGATCAGAATATTCTAGAATATATTTTTAAGCTGAAGTAAAGTCCCAAATAAAATCAAGATAGATTACGAAATTGCCTGCTGACAGAGATGATTTGTTGTCAAATAAGATATTTAAGTCTCCATATAGCTTGGTTTCGATTTCAGTCAGTCATTTAAAATTAAAAAACAGGGGATCTAAGTTTGACGAAGATTTTATACAACTCCACTGAGGGCGATCAAACATAAAACCACTTTTTTCAAGAGCAAAAAAAATTCTGCATTTTCCATGAAAATGTCTATCGCAAACCAAAGTTCCTTTTTTCGCTTTATTTTAAATTTTACATTGCATGTTCTTTTTCAATGAGCGATGCCTTCCGAGTATTAAAATTAGTGGTACGGTATCAGTTAAATAAGTTGTAGAAATATTATGAGCAGTTCAGAAGGAAATTCTGTGAAAGTATCCATTTATATGTTTCTAGTTATATATTAAATTAATTAAATTCTAATCCCATTTTGAAGAATATTTTTCACATCGTTTAATGTTATCATTCGGTTAAGGCTATTCGGTTAAGGCGGTGGATAAACGTGATAAATTGTACACAGAATGAAGAACTAACCGGAATAGGGATCCGTTAACTTGCGGGCAGCACAATATACTTCAAACTAAAAGGAACGTAGAATATAATATAAGAAAGGCCTAGTCTAAGCCTTGGTCCACTCCCCGACAAAACTCTCCTGTAGATATCGCGGCAAGCCAAAATTTTGCAGCAGAGCTAAACGCAGCAGCTGAAATGTAATGTAGAATGATGATCAACTTAAAGCTGTCAAACGCTTTCTAATAAGCTTTGAAACCGGGAGCTTATTTACACTTTAAACTAATTTGCATTTCAGAGAGCTAATGAAAGTACAAGTTATAGGTGAAGCTAACGAATGTAGAAGCCAAAGTAACGGGAACCGGTTAATTGAAATAAAATCTTACACGATCCAAAAAGGGAAATATTAAGCTTGTTTAATCATATTTTACCTGGCAGTGTCAATTAAGTTCTTTTAAATCATTGTGAATCATAGTCAATTTAAATCATAGTCAGAAGTATAACTAGCCTACAAATAGTATAATTTTATATGATGATTACTGGTTCCAAATGCACTTAAGATAATAAATACAAAATTCTTTTTAAAGCTTGAAATCGATAATGATTAATAACAAATTATTTCTGCTGATTAAAAAAATTAAAGTTTTTCCAACATGTCAAACTTTCTAGAGTTGTTAAAAAATTCATTGCATTAAACATGAAAAATAAAAAAAGGACTATATCTAGAAGCAAAAAACGTTCAGCATATTTCCCGTGCCATTTTAAAAATTTTTCTTCTCTCTTCTCTTCTTTTTCTTTAATATTATTTACCTCCGGAAATATTCAGGTTTTCTGATTAAGATATTAAACGCCACAGACAGTTATATTCCGAAATTTAACTGAACGCATTATTATCTTTGGAATATTTGAGGTTTACAGTAATAGTAGTCACTTTGCGTGATATTAAATTCTCATCATTCTTGAATTCTCTAAACCCCCACCTACCCCCAAACCATCTACACGAAGGGGAACTTTCGATGTCGATTTCATATCCCAAAGAGAGAATAATAACAGCAAAACACAGTCACAAGCAATCGTTTGGAAGGAATAAAACTACAGCAACAAGAATAAAAAACATAAC
>KK117232.1:121562-132754 GCA_000611955.2 Stegodyphus mimosarum
AAGGACCGGTGCTTACTTAATTTTCGAGTCATTTAACTGGAGAGTGCAGAGGCAGTTGTCATCCCCCCCCCTCCTCTTTTTTTGCAGTGACGAAATTTTACGGTCCTGGGGTTCTCCGAGCGTGACTGTCGTCGTCCATTTATCACAATTAATTTGACGTCCAAATTGAGCACCATTTGCGGCTCGCTTTTTTCAAATTCGACCAGTCGCTAGAACCGCCTACTGCTTATTGGTACGGGTGCAGACGATATCTTTTCTTCCTCGGGTACAGGTACGGTTAAAAGCAGAGAGCATTTCGGATTTCCAGGTACTTGTCGTCGTAACCAGAAGTTTCCGAATCAGTTTTGGGCTTCTAAGTCGGATTTATGGATTTTATTGGAGTCTCAGTAAGGTGAAAGAGGAAAATCGTTCCATTAAGTAAGAAACGGATTCCGTTGCAGTGACGTTTTATTGTGCCGACCTTCTCCGTGCCATAAACAAAAAGAAAAAAAAAACATATCTGGCAATATTTGATGCTTGAAAAATCTGGAAGAATGTTAGACCAATTTGATCGACATTACATTCTACATATATCTTTATACTCCGACCTAGCTGAAAGAAATTTGAACGAACGTGAAAGCCATTTTCGATCTTAACGCAAAACCTGACTTAAAAATTTGCCTTCATAAAAATAAAAATTAATTAATATTACTATTCGAAAATATTCGAATTTCGATATTGTACTTTCTTATTTATAACTCAATATCATTCAACATTTAACTTGAGCATTTATTTCATGTTGTTATAAAAAGTATGTATAATACAACGTTGTATATTTTCCCCCTTTTTTTACTAATGTTATCGTCTGAAAATCGAGAGAGGAATATTATGCGAATGATTTAATTTCCGAAGAACGCGGGTTACGGCAAGAACATAACTACTGGAACATAATTGGATGAACTACAAGTAACTATTACAGTATTATTTCCGTAAAAGAAACCTATATTCCAATAAGAATACGTGGTAATATCAACATTACAATATCTAATAAGACATCTGCATTTCTATGTCCCTGTAATTTGAATTTCGCCCTTTCTTGCTGCTGTCTGCTACATCTTAAACCTCCAATCAACCATAAGTAATTAGAGAAGGTGAATGTGCAGCGTACTTGCAGCCTGAATATCAGTTCGTGTTTGTTTCGCTGTGTTGGGTCTGTTTTTGCATTAGGCTAGTATAGAGTTCTAGAAGGGAAATATTCGGCATGATCTTTACAGGTAGCTGACGAGGGTTTTTCTTTGTAGTAAAACGAAATTAATCAGTACGTGGACGAAACTATTCTAAAATTTAGTGGAGTTCGTTCTTTGAACACAATGGGGCGGAAAATTGCGCGATTTTTTTAACATAACTTAGCTCTAAAACACAAAAATACGGTAATTCAGGGTCTTTAAACAACAATAAATAAATAAATAAATAAAAAATCTGAAATGTTTCAAATTTTAAATTACGTCCAAAGGGCTGTTTTTTAACGTTTTGTGCGTTACCTTTATTTATTAGATATCACGTCCTTCGCACTTAAACCATAAAATTTAATTTAACAGCAATGTCGCAAAGTATTTAAAAGAGCATATCTTCAGAAAGTCTGATATGCAGTCTCACGCGCTGGATATAAAAATGTTTTTTTTTTCATATAATGGGGTCATTGCTCGCTTTGAAATCGTTGAGTTCGTTAATCAAAATCTCATAAATGCTTTACCAAATTTGAAATAGATAATAAAATGAATTTCAAATCCCAAAATTTGGGCTTCCAGATGCCCATATTCGGGTGGAGATGTACGTTATTAAAAATTGGGTGGCTCTAGGTACCGTTGTTTTATCACAATGCAAGAAACATGCATACATTTAGGCAGATTCTTCATTATTTAATTTTTTTAAATATAATGCAGGGCGATAATGTTTCGTGGCAACAATTTAAAAAGTGATCGCCGTTTATAGTGAATCAAGTCAAAATGCCGAAACGAAATTAGTAGCCCTTCTGGGGGCCCTTTTGGGCTAGAAAATATTAGAAAAAGATTAGAAATAAAATAAAGTTCTGCGGATAGAAATTTTATAATATTCAATTACTAACAAAGTCGGTAAAGTAGCTGAATGCTTAATTAGTTCGGTCGAATGTAATAGTTCGCTTGTAGTTCGGTGGGATACGAAACCCGCCGAACGGGCACGGCTGCATGGGCGTTTTCGTGGTTTTCAATGAAAACGCCCATCATACAGATCGAAAACGAAAATCATACAAACGTTACACATGTATGAGCCATTTGGCTCATACATCTGTCACATTTGTAGGAGTTAGTTTCCCTTATAAAGTCCTCCATGAAAGCTTTCCTGCCTTTAAGCAGATATCTCTGCTATAATCAAAATGAACCAAACAAACAGAATCTTTAGTTCCAGCAAGTACATTTTTTCCATCGTTTTTTGAAGTTCACAAAAATCGTATATATTTATTGCATAATTATGTGTCAGATTAAATGGTAATGGGAATTTCAATCCTTTTTTCACATAACCTATTACATTATGAGAGGTTATGTTTCAAAATTTTAAGTAGCTAACTGAGTAAGGTAGAGATACTGTTTTACGAATATATATATTTTTTAAATTCTAATGGCGGATTATAAAACAACTGCAGACAGAACACGCAAACAAGAAAGAGCATAACAAAACTAAAAACAATCCACAGCATAATCTGCAAATCGATTTTGTGTTTTGCCTTCCAGTATCTTACTCAGACTGATGCGGCATTAAGCACAGTTGAACAGCTCAGACGTGAAACATACATTTCCTCATGAAGGTTGCACAATTTACAAACTGCGCTTGGGACAATGTTCAGTCGATGAAGATATTTTAAAATACAATCATGGCCAAGACGAAAGATAGCAACAGATTTCTTTCTAGGTCATAAAGCAATGTCAGAAATTCTTTTAGTCCATGCTTTATGACTGTTCTTTTGGTGTCCGCCGAAAACGTCGCGACAAAAACATCGCGGAAGAAAACGTCGCGGTGAAAACAACGCAAGGCGAAAACGTCGCTTTCCAGAAATACTTGGGACAAACTCAGAAGCTTTTGGTTTTCCAAAATTGTTTTGATCTGAATTGAAATCTTACTCGCTGATTAGCTAAAACGTATCTAGATTGTAGCGCTATCTTAGATCACGTGATATGGATAAATTTAAAATTGCAAAGTTTAGATTGATATATAAACAGTTACTATTTTTCGGACAGAAAGGGGAAATACCCAAAATAAAAAGAAGAATATAACGGACTGCTGTCAATTAAATCAGAAGTTTGTTTTACGTATGCTTTTATTCTTTTATTCTACGTGTCTCTCTCTCTATATATATACACTGACTACCAATAAGTATTTGGACACCTATGCAAATGACGATATCTGCGGTTCTAAGGTACGTCACGGACTCCGCCGGTATATATCGTGTAGGAAACAGCATCGGCTTTAGTCGCATGCAAGATGCCTCGCAGTTCGGAGCTCTTTGATTTCGAGAAAGGTATAATTATCGGGTATGACAAATGTGGCTGATCCTTAAGGGGCATATCTAGCGATCTGAAGTACAAAATCGACAGTGGCCTATGTGATTAAGGTGAGCGGTGATTGTCGGAATGTGCCGTGAGTTGGCAGACCAATGAAACTGGGAGATAGAGACCGACGAGTGCTGTCAGAGAAATTCGGAAGAACCGCACCCAACCGATGGCCCTCATCCGCGAGGAGTTTCAACAGGCATCCGGGAGTATTGTTTCAATGAATACCATCCGTAAGGAAACACATCTGCTTGGTTTTCATGGTCGTGCTGCTACCTATAAGCCTTTGTTCACAAAGTCTAACCGCGCTGCTCGGTTAATGTGGTGCAAAGCACATCGAAATTGAACCGTAGATCAGTGGAAACGGGTTCTTTGGAGTGACGAATCAAGGTTCACCCTTTACCGTTCGGATGGCGAGATCTGGGTCTGGCGTCTACCTGGAGAACGTCTCCTGCCAGAATGCATTGTGCCAACAGTCAAGTTCGGCGGAGGTGGAATTATGGTCTGGGGGTGTTTCTCCTAGTATGGGACTGGGACCCTTGCTCCCCATTCATGGTAAGCTCAACTCCGATGCCTACTGCAGTATTTTGGATGACAATGTGCTTCCTACGTTGTGGCAGTTTTACGGGTTGGACCCCTGTTCCTTTCAGGACGACAATGCCAGTTGTCATGTTTCGACGTTAACCAAGGCTTGGTATGGTGCCAATGGAGTTCATCGAATGGACTGGCCTGCCCAGAGTCCAGACCTGAACCGTATCGAGAACCTCTGGGACGAGTTGCATCGCCGAATTCAGGGGTGCACTACCCGTGCAAAATCGGTGAAGGAACTTCTATGTCTTCTCCAAGCCGAGTGGAAGAAAATACCACTAGCAGTCAGACAAAGACTTGTGGAAAGTATGCCCCGGAGGGTCCACGCTGTACCAACTATTGATTTTGAATAAAGTTAGTTTTTCTTTTCTATCACAGGTGTCCAAATACTTATTGGTAGTCAGTGTATATATATATATAAAGCAATAATTCACAATAAATTATAATAAGAAAACTCTCCCTATACCATCTCCAAGGAACAGAACTTTAATTTAAAACCATCACTGAAAAAGGTATTTGTTAAAATTTTAAAAATAGAATTGTTTAGTCCTCCTTTGCTTCAAAAACAGTAAAGGAAAAGCTTAAATCGCAAAAGTGCCAAAATCAAAAGTAAAAGTTATTTAAGTATTGAAAAACCAGTTATTGTCATTGATAGCAGATTAATCGGCTTATCAAATGGATAAACCAATCCACTATCAATTAACAACAACTAAAAGAGTGTTTCATTTTACTTCCAAGTAAGCTTCAAATTATTTGCTAGACTCAAATCATAATCCACAGTTGATACTCAATCAAAATAAAGATATTAGTCCAACTAAACCAAAAGAATCCTGTTAAAAAGCAAATAATCTTTAAAATTAAAGTTTCTCACTAAGAACACAATTAAACAGAAAGAGATGCTTACTTTAGAAGACATATCCCCTACACTCCCTTTTCATCTCAAAAACAAAAGTAAAAACAAAAGTACTTATTAAGAATAAATTTTAAAAATAAGAAGACTAAAATTAAATAATCCATAAAATTTTAAGTTCAAAACTGTAGAAAATAAGAAATTTAAAAATCAAACAGCGAGCAAAAATTAACCAACTTGCCTACAAAATTTTAAAACCAAATGACTGGAATGCAAGTATTAAGTGATGTAAGTAAAAGGGTTGTCATAATATGTAGTTTTCCTTTTAAGAAAGTTTAGGCTAAATCGGCGACAAAACTGTAACGTTTCTTGGAGATAATACACAGAGAGTAGGCTTGTAAGGATCTTAATTTTGACTAACTTTTTTTTATTTTAAAACTTTACTATTGTCTCTTATTTTCCACTTCCGGACAGAATTAATGCGTGAATATGTTTATGCAAATTGTACTTGCTAACGCTTAAGTATTTAAGTTGTGGCTTTTTGCCAAGAGCGTAGTAGAAGGAGAGAGAGTGAGACTTCTTGCCACGAGTCTTCACGCGAGCCTGCCATCAGTTACCGTCCGGTCCACCTTTAAGGCCAGAGGTTTTAATCCTCTTGAAAGCTAAAGACGTATTGTAATTTTCCGCAGTTTGCGTACTACAGACGTAGTAATTTAAAAGACTAGACTTAGTGTTTTGGTCTTTCCGGGAGCGATTGTGAAAACGTGGAAAAAATAAAGGGTAATTTTAACCCTTCTCATCTTGTCGTCTTTGCTACACTCCATAGGACATATTATGCAGTCAACGCACTGTCCAGTCAGGGCACGTCATGTTCACCAAACAGATAAAAAGAAATACAAGTGCTGATAAGCTGTTACTAAAAATTCTAACAAATACCTTCTTCAGTGATGGTTTTAAATTATCTTGGCCTTTTTAATTACTTTTATTTTGAATTTATATATATATAAGAAAAATAAGGAATATTAAAATAAAATATTAAACCTCACAACGGTTTGTAAAAGATTAAATTAGCAGCATAAATTAATGTCCCTTCTATATTCTAAAAATAGTAATCTCTATTTGCACTGCGTCATTTCGTGACTAATCCATGTCATATGATTCTTACATCGTTCTACTGATGTAAATGGAACTAAAACAGCCATTAGGAATTTTACAGCAGTATTAATTATCCAACAAAAATGCATTAAGAACCAAAACTCTGAATTATTTCTGATTTAACCCTGAACATAACGCACTTGCTTTCTACACTTTGGTCTGGCGATAATTTTCAGTAAAAAAAAGAACCTGCTTATTTCAAGATATTTATGCCAATTAGTCTGTTGAAATGCGCAGAGCAACTTATTTAAAATAAAACGCTGAGTAAAGGAAAGTATATGCTAAAGTCAGCTAAATTTAAATTCTTTCTGTAATATTTGAAGGAAGCAAGATTGACGATTCTGTCAGTTTTTCTGCCTCCTTACCGCCTGCTTCCGTGGTGTAATTGAAAGCTCATTTGGCTCTGATTCTTTAACACTTTCAGGCAAACTATCTTTTCAATTTTGAATTTCGACCAAAACAAAGGTAGGCAGTCTAATCAGGCCTAGAGGAATACACAGGTAAAATTTTGTGAAGATAGCAATTATTGTTTTCTGTGGGTGTGCCCGAAGCGGGCACACTGAATGAATAGAGATTCGAAAAGTGTGCTGAAACGAGCATTGTTGGGAAGCGCGTAAAAGAGTAAGAGATTTTTCCTACGGTTAAAAAGCACTAGATTTTGAATACTGTGGCAGATTTAGCATTACCAAAGATTTGCCACGGGAAGGTCTGCTAGTCTAGATCCCCTAAAAAAGCTCTCCTTCGTTATATGATGATTACATACATATAAAAGAAAGAAGTAACTTGGGTATATGATATTTACATTATTTACATTTCATATTTACATTTTGGTCTATTTTTTTCATGGTGGTACTTTTCGAAGAAAATGACACCACCTTTGAAAAAGACCAAGCCAACATTGCATGTTTTGCACATGTACCGGAATCCGTATCAGATTCACTATCCGAAGGCAATTCGTGTAGCACTTTCAGATATTCAGGTATGGTCAGCCCTCTCCGATCCATTTGGAAAATAATTGAAGTCCGAAAAAAATAAACTAATATTATATCTACAATTAGAAATTATAAACTCTAAAATAAAATTAAATAAACGTCTACAACTAAAAAGTATCAAAACATAGCGCTAACAAAACTTCTTTGAACGAAATCGAAAGAGCAAAAGAGAGCTGCTCTAGTGAAAAACCAAACAGCTAACTAGTAAAATTAGCCCTGTCCTTCAGAAAATCACCCTAACAATTTCTTCGTTGATAACCAAACCTCTCCTCTTCCCCCCACAAAAAAAAACAAGAGGGGAAAGAAGAAAGAGAAAAGCAGGAAATGAAACACAGATGTTGACCCACCTTTAAATTGTGAATCAGCTGACCGGTGAGAGAAACAAAGATACAGTTATTGGTTTTGTCCTAGTCTCTCAGTGATCTCACTCTGGGCACACCTGATGTTCGCTGTTCGATTTTAGGCAAGATTTCAAGGTAAAAATTTAAAACTAATATAGAATAAGGATATTAGCATACAGCCAAGAAAATAACATAGAAATTTCTCTTCAATTTGTTGTTAAAATATTGTGATACAGTTTCACCAAGGAAAGAATGTGAAATTGTGGAAATACAATTCCTTTTATATTCTAAAATATTCTGGAAAATTTCTTTGAGAAATAAGGGTCTTTAAAAAACTAAATATGTCTAAAATATACAGACTGGTTTATGTTGAGTTGCCATCTAGTATAAATAAAGAAGGTTCAGAGTAACCTAAAAATCTTTTTTCATTCAATTTTTCAGTGCTCAGAGAAGGAAATTTTTAGGTGTGCCCAGAAGGGGCACACCGTGTCGCAAAGGGTTAAGTCTGAATCCTGGAAAGGATGTGTTGATTCTTTATTTTTCCCGGCTCTTAAAAAATCAGAATAAATTTTTCAAAAGGCGCCCGAACTAAAAGGTGGTGAACCATAATTCATCACCACCAGGATTTGGCAAATGTATTCCCTAATGTTCAGTCGCCGTTTAAAAGGGAGAATACGTGGGGTATTTTCTCCCTTCTTACGGTACCGTTATTTCCAACTACCCTTTGAATGGGAAAGAATGTGAGGTTTTTCTCCCTCCTACTTACCGCATGTCTTCATGGTGCAACTGGACAGCACGTTCGATTGTCAAGCGGAAGACCCAAAGTTCGAATCCCGGTAAGGGCACTGCGCTCATTTATCGCATTTCTTATCTTGAAAATTCTAGACGACTGTACACTGTAAGCATGACGTAACTGGATAACTTATTTGCCTGAATTAGACAGCAGTAACTAGATTAGACATCACTAACTAGAATTAGACGGCACTAACTAGATTTGACAGCGCTAACTAGAATTGGACAACACGAACTAGATTACACACCACTAACTAGCATTAGATGGCATTATCTAGATTAGACAGCATTAATTAGAATTTGACAGCACTAACTATATTAGACAGCACTAGATAGAACTGGAGAGCACTAATTAGAATTAGACAACACTAACTAGATATAGACAGCATTAATTAGATAAGACAGCACTCTAGAATTAGATTGCACTAACCTAGAATTAGAAGGCACTAACCTAATTAAATTTTCTGCTAGTATTTCTAAATCATCTATGTATTCTTAAATCAGAATAAAATATGGGAGTTGAAAATATTTATCCATTCACTTTTAAGTTTTTTAAAACAAATATTCAACATTTGGAAAGTTACTCTCAAAAAATATTAAATATTTGAGTACGTTATTCGCACATTACATGAACTATTTTAGGAAAAAGCTCGAATTTCTTTCAACACCGAAGCAAAGATTTCTTTCTTTTAAATTTGCTGTTTTCCTTGTTCATAGAAAATAGCTGACTAATATATATCAGCACTTTCTCAGCGAGTTGGAATTAATTGATGCTTGGGTACAGTTAACTGCTATTCTTTCTGTTTTCGGGACGGTTAGTCGTAAACATAGACTGCCAGTTACAAAAATGTTTTAAATGACGCAAAGACTCATATTTTGGCATTTTTAAAATTAAAGAAATCAACTTTTCATTTGTGCATCGGCTGCTATACATATAATGAGGAAAATTTTGTACTTATTATAAAAATGAGGAAAAACTGACGTACGACAAAAATTGACCGAGATGTTTAATTTCAAAATTTGTTATATCTGACGTCATTTTCAGCTTGCCTTGAGGGTTCGGTTTATAAATAAATCAGAATAATTCGAGGTTTATTTAAATCTCCTTAAATGCCATTCAATGATACTGTTTTGTGAATTAGTAGTGTCTTTAATTTATAATTTTATTACATTTGGTACGCCAAAAGAATTTTCACACAATTTATAATTTTTCTGTAATAAAAGTCTAAAATTACGTCATTAGTAGTCTTATGAAATTTCATTGCTATAAAAATCATCTGATAACAATACAAAAAATATGATGTGCACACCACAGGACTTTCTTGCACGGAACATTAAATTATACGCATTTTTTCTTGCATTTCACTTAAGCTTATTGAATTGAATCAAATGTATTTCGTCGATAGCGCATAAACCAGAATAGAATAAATGCATTCTTTAAATTTCACTATATTTATTTACCATAGCGACACTCTACGGTCACTTAACAGCGTAAATCTCATTCATTTTATAACTCAGAATGCACAAAAATTATATCATCTGAAGAGTTATCCAATCTTTGCCACAGGTTCTATTCAAATACTACAATAAATCCAAAATGATGTATAAAAGAAATTAAACAAATAAAAAAAGAAACTCTTTGAGAGACGATACAGCGTCGCTTACCTAATGCCCATGCGCTACTCCTAAACATTGTCCTCTGTCCGAGACAGACTGGCAACAATATTTGCTGCTAATACGAAAACTTATCCCCTCGAATTTCATTAGAGATATATTTTTCATTCAATTAATTCAGTTCTCATTTCGCTTTAAGGCAAAAATACATAAAATCTCAAAATATCTTCATTAAAAATTGAAAGATATAGAAAAACATAAAACACCAAATACAGATAAGATAATGTTAACAAATTTTGCAATTAAAATTCGAGTTAATACGGAAAAACAAGCAGTTCGGGCAGCAGGTAAGAAAGCAGATTTTTCGGTGCACAAAACTAAAAGTTTCCTCTTGATCCCATTCGGCAAAAGAGACACTGAAGGTGCCTAAAGGCTTTCACTATTCTACTAATTCAAATGTACACAAATATGGCTGCTATGTTAAGAAAATTTAGGCTTAGCCGCACTTAAACTATTTTTAAATTGATAATTCTACAGCTATTGCATGCAGATTAACTAAAGCCATAAAAACCTTAAACAGAAGATAAGAACAGCATCATTCAACCATTTCTGAAGCAAAAACTGCGCAATTTA
Source organism: Stegodyphus mimosarum (assembly GCA_000611955.2). Taxonomy (NCBI): domain Eukaryota; kingdom Metazoa; phylum Arthropoda; class Arachnida; order Araneae; family Eresidae; genus Stegodyphus; species Stegodyphus mimosarum. The sequence goes on from KK117232.1 coordinate 132,091, forward strand.
TCAACATATAAGAATAAAAAAATTGAGTAAAAGAGTGGATGTATCTCTCTCTCTCTATATATATATATATATATATGCGAGCGAAAAGGGAGATGCACAACTACATGTCATAGCAATCCTATGTACAAAATCTCTGAGTTATGCGAGATACATACATACGTAAGTAGGTACATATAGACGCCTCGAAAAAATCTCTTCTGAATCCATTTTAAATCAGTTTTATAATTCGTTAGGGAAAAAAAGTCCTTTATTCTGTCCTTATGTACAGATGTCACGCAAAAACACGGTTAAATTGCATTCGATAGCGATGAAAATGGATATTTTCGTTTAAATATGGTACCCGGAATTTTTCATGATTACAATACTTCCTAAATTCATTAGTTATTAATATTTCTTATTTTTAGTTAATACAAGTAGTATTAGGACTTGGCTTTGTGTCAATACTGAAGGCCTGACAATGTGTTCTAGAACACGAATTCTGTAAGTTTCAGCCAATAAAATCTCTGTTTTGGGAGGGAAAAAAGTTGTTTGTTTATCAATACTTTTCACATAATTTCTGCATAGAAATGTTGATCATTTAACGACTAAACACTAGAAACCTTTTTTGTAAATTGATATTTCATTTATTCTTACGTTCACACGCAAACATTTCGTTGTTTCCTTC
>KK117232.1:132782-190331 GCA_000611955.2 Stegodyphus mimosarum
GACGTTAATACCAAATATTTTTTCAGTACCAATATCTATATCAATATATACTTGAAATTTTGTTGTACAGGAATCAGCCTCTTTGTATTTTATTTTAATCGAGGACAAGTATTTCCTATGCATAAGTATCGGAACCGGTAAAATGCATAAAAATTTAGATTTTCTCTATTATATGGAATTAATATTTTTTCAAACTTAAAAAATGCAAAAACATGAATCTTAGCGTCATTTAAAACATTTTTGTGATTGGAATTATATAATATATATATATGAGACTAACAATGTCGAAACCAAAGGTCAATTGAGAACTTTCGTGGACACGGTGTAGAGATACTGGCAAAACAAAATTGGAAAATCTGAGTGCATCTCATCAATAGCCTTACCATAACATTTTTGCTCAACCTGACAAATTTCAGAAAATGTTCTCAACAGAAAATAAAACGTAGTCTGATAAGTACTTCTACAACGCTAAATAAAAATTTTATTAACAGAAAACAACTGTTAAGTTAAAAGAAATTTTTAATATCTCAGCAAACCTTATTATTAAGAACTTATTAATAATACAAGGTGTTTATAAAGTCCCGGACTCATTTCGATGTTTAATAACTCATAAAATAATGAAGATATAAACAAACTTATGGCATTTATTGGTGGAATAACTTATATATTTTCCTTTTCAGGTTTGAATATCTTTACTTTTGTAAATATCGTCTGCGCGTGTGGTTAATTTCAGATAATTTCATTTTCCAGTCTAAATATCTGTACTTTTCTAAATATCGTCTGCTTATTAATTGCATTTTTCTCTCTTTTGTTTTTGGCAACTATAACCATGAGGCTCAAATGGATTCATTCCCCAAAGGTTAATGTGTCGTGTGGACTAATGCACGACCGAGTCATTGGGCCTTTCCTTTTTACAGAAAAGACGGTCTTATCAGTCGTATACTTAGACATGTTGGAAAACTTCGTATTTCCACAACTAGAAGAGCTTCAGCCACATGTAGCCACATGTCTTTTTGCAACAAGATGGTGCACCACCTCATTGGGGTACTATCGTTCGTAGTTCTTTAAATGACCATTTTACAGGAAGATGGATTGGGCGAGGAGGTCCAATTCCTTGGCCACCCAGATCACCTGATATAACGTTTTCCTTTGGGGATTTGTAAAGAACAACGTTTACAAGAGGAGAGTGTCGAAAACTGATGACCTAAAAGCCAGAATTACAACCGAAATAGCCTCTCTGGATGCCGACATGCTTGCCGGTACCTGGTCTGAAATTGAATATCGACTTGATATTCTCCGCGCGACGAAGGGGCACACGTGGAAGTTCATTGACAAGGGCCATGAAACTTTTTGAGTCTATCTAACCATTTATGTTATTAATTTTAATCTATCTTTATTATTTTATGAGTTATTAAACATCAAAATGGCTCCGGGACTTTATAAACACCCTGTATTATTGCTTTGTTTCAAGGAGCTTTGAAATTAGTTTAGTTGAAAAATCGTCTGACTTAAAACTCAGATTGTGAATAACAATGTGAAACTCAAAGTTTGTTTCCTTATCTGCTATTAAGAATTTTTTGTCACTTAAATCGACACTTAAATACGCTACCTATTCAATACAAATACAACACAATACAATTTCAAATAAGTTCCTGCCTCTGCTACTAGGCTTGCCTTAAGTTTCGTACATTTCAAGTGAATTTCCGGACGTCCCCCATCAGCTACTGAAAATTCTGAAAATCACAGTTAACATTTTATTTATCAGTACTATCAAAATCTTTTTCAAAATTAGATAATCCTTTTTTTAATTCATCGGCAACACACATTTCCTGTTTGGTATTTTGAAGATTAAATTAATTTAATGTATAGTAGAAAATAATCACAAATGCCGACTTGCACTTTGAACTCAAATTAAGATGAAATATGAACTACAATGGCCAGCGTAAGATCAGTGTTGCCAATTCTAACTGAAACAAAATATCTAAGAAATGAAATATAAGTGTCCGGAACACTTTTTACTATAAATTATGGGAAAAAAGTCTAGCTGAAAAAATAAAACTTCTAAATTTATTATAGGGACACTTGCAATAATTTGGAAGGAAGAGGAACATTTAGACAACATTAAAAGCACTCGATTTAGATTGGCAACAGTGAGAGTAACAGAGGGACTATTTAACTGGCCAAATCGCCGCTTTATAAGGCTGCGTTGTTTTTACCTTTTGCTGTTCGGCACTATTTAAGTTTCACTAAATAAGCGAAAAAAATGACAAACTCGCCGGGACGCAACATTAAATTGTTCTTTGTGTTAACGTAACATTAAATTTAACAGCAAAATCACAACATATTTAAAAACAGCACATCTTTAGAATTTCTGATAGACAATCTCGAGGGCTGTAAACAAAAATTTTTTATTTCGTGCAATGTTTCCACAGTTCGCTTTTAAATCCTTGACTTTGTTAATCAAACCACATCATGAAATCGGGACAGTCCCGGTCAAAGCGGGACATTAGGTAAGCTACCTATGAACAGCAATAAAAATAAATAAAAGATAAACAGTACTGCGTTGAAATAACAGAAATTTTAATATTTAAAAGACACACTGTTTTAATTATGAGCAGTAGCTTTTGGAGTACAAACAGCAACATTTAGAGCACCTCATAGAGATGATGTGATATGACGGCAACAAAATAATTATTTACACCCCATATTTCCGAAACCGTAACTGATAAGAACGGAGAAAGGGTGTAGTTAAATCCAGACTGAGGTACAAAGTGTACGACACCATATTCAAAGGAATCTCTAGGATAAAAAATAAAAAGTCTAAATGGCAAGGATTCAAAAATGTCGCGGAAATTTTTTTGGGGTGAAAACGATCTGCTGAAATCCGAAGGGTGGCAGATAAGATGCTGAGGTCGTATCTTGTTTAAAGATCCAACATACCGCTCCGAAATTCTTACTACCAGTCCACGTGTAGATCTCTATCCAGAACACTAAACGTAAACTCGACGAAAGACTTCAGCACGAACGAATTTATTGGGGGAAAAAACTAATAATGCCGATTATATTGATTCCTTTTCTCGACTGGAAATAGTAATGAAGAAAATAAAATATGTAAATACATTTAAGTTTGATAAAATGCGCTAAAAAGTAAATAATAATAAAAAATCTTAAAAGTTTCAGATTTCAACAGCCACCCAAAAGTATTTGCTACGTTTTTTTTCACTCTTGCTTAGCTCGAAATCTACCAATCTGCTGCTACACTCTCTCCTGCTAACTCCCTTTTTTTCTTTGTTTTTTGTTGTTGTTGTATTTTTAGCGTTATTATTCAGCATTGTTTAAATCACACTTAAGCCATATACATTTTAACAGTATAATCATAAAATTTTTAAAAGCAGTATATTTTTGGAATATCCAAGTAATAAGTGTTGGCATACATTTTTCTATTTTTTTCAGTCTTTTCTCAGTTCATCATATTAATATTCAGTTTTATTAGTAAGATGGCTTTAAAAGCAGAACTCGTTCTTCTTTTTATTACTAATGTTTCGTGCGTTAACCCAACATTAAATTCAATTGAACAGCAAAATCACAAAATAGTATTTAAAAACAGCACATCTTTAAAATTTCTGATAGACAGTCTCGAGCGCTGGAGACAAAAATGTTTTATTCCGTATAGTGTTGCCACCGCTCGATTTCGAATCCTTGAGTTTGTTAATCAAACATTCATTAAAGCTTTACAAAATGTGAAATAAATAATAAAAAGCATATATAACGTTATTCTATGAAAATACTGAATATTTTTAATTGCACGAGACCATGAATTAAATGCATTTTGTTAAAAAAAACGAATATTCTTAAGAATGCATCTATTGTTTTCATATAGCTTAATTTGCTAATCCACAACAGGCAGATGGAATTTGAAGGATAAATATCTTACATTTTGCCGAATGGCAGCAGACTCGAATGAAATTGAAACGACGCATTTATAGCGATTCCATGCGAAATTCCATTTCGAGACTAATAGCCCCTTTTAGGCTAATAATAATAATTATAATAATTAAGAAAATCCGAAAGGGTTCAATTTTAACTTCGTAGCACAGGATTTATTAAGGTGTTTTTATGCTCTTTCTGAACATTACAGGTGCTCTTGAACGCCTTCCTGCTAACGCAATTTCGTTGTCTTTTTAGCTTTTTTGTTAAACATCGCTTTCGTCGCACTCATGCCACATAAAATTTAGGAGCAAGAACAACATCCCGATAAAGTACTAGTTTTTTTTTCTTTATAAACAATATTTAAACTCTGCGCACCACATAATATTACAAAAGGCAGGGGTAAGTAAATAAAATGCAAGAACATAACACATAATAAAATAAAGTTAAAAATTCGCAGATGAAATGTTAGGAATAAATATACACAGGAAGGCACTACCGTTTTATCTTAATCAAATACATAGAGATGGGAGGAAATTCAATATTTAAAGAAATTAACTGAGAAATGAGTTCTATCCTTCCTTCCGTAAGCTTTAGGCAATAGAACAAGAAATGTTCGATATTTCGCATTCCCCCGTGGACTGCAGGAACGCAAGTATGTATGAGATATCTTAAATATCCAGATATGAGTAGAAATTACCAGATATGAGTAAAAATTATTTTTTAGAAATTTAGTAATTTAAAAATGACATAAACATTTTTTATTACTGAGTCTGGGAGGAACAGAAGGAAAAATAATTTAATCACAGAGGCAGTAGTATATCTTACGAATTTTCGAATAGGTGTTAGGGGACGCCACATGTTTTTTTTTTTTTTTTTTTTTTTTTTATTCGCTGTAGTATTTCCTCGAAAACTAGCCGATCGAGCGACCAGCTGCTTAAAAGAATCATCATAAAAAAGAAAAAGCGTATTTAATGATTTTAAGTTAGTGTCAATTCATAAAATATTTAATATTTCTAATTAGATATCTCAAGACTTAATCAATCAGATTAAAAAGTAAAAAAAATATTTTTAAAAACTACTTTCATTGTTTTTCAATTGCTTGGTTTGCTACTCAGTAACAGAAGATTAAATCTGAAAGTTAAATGGCTTACTCTTTACTGAATGGAAACATCCTGATGCGTGCGAATAATAAATATTCTATTTGAGGGAATGGGAACACATTGCTTTTAAATAGCCAGTTGTGGATTAAAATTAATAAACAGTAATCTTGAATTTTGCCGAATGATAAGTCTGGCGTGCTGGAGATAAAAATAACTTATTTAGAACAATGTCACCACTTCTCGCTTTCAAATCGTTTGCTTTGTTAAACAAAAATTGGTTACATTTGTACAAAATAGGAAATAAATAAATAGGATTTCAAAATTCAGGCTTCGAGTGACCATATTTAGGTGAAAACCACGTACGCTAAAAGTTCGGTGGCTGTAGATGCAGTCGTTTTTCTTCAACACGAGGAATACACATTTATACGTACATACATACAGATTCTTCATCATTTAAGTTTTTTTTTTTTAAAAATAATACATAGCGATAACATTTTGTTGCAAAATTTCGAAAGAGATTCAGACAAAATTCGATTCGAGTTTCGATACTAATAACTCCTCTGTCGCTAAAAAATATCTAAAAAAGAAATATGCGGCAACGAAAGTTTTTACACGATGCGTACGCATACACACTGACATCCTTATGGTACATTCACGTATAGATATGCTCGGAAATACTTCTTTGCCGTGTTGAATAAAATATGCTTTCTCTCTTTGTTTCTTCGCATATTCTTCATAAGCAAGGCAAATTCAGTTGCATGGTTAAAGCTAAATAACTGTTTGGATAAATGTAAAAGTGAGCAAATCCATATGGGAATCCATGTGAAAAATCCATGTGTTAATGGAGCAAAGAAGAGATTATTATTTGCTTGCATCTGCTCCTAAAGAAATGTTTTAAAAAATATAAATATTATTCATCGCCATACAGACAATTTTTTTATTAGTTCATAGAAGACTTATTTGCCTCGTATGAGCCAATGGAATGTTTAACGAAGACTTTTCCGAGGAAACTGGACAACCTTCTACACAAGATGATGTTCTGAATATCTTCAGCACAGTAGGGATGCAAGCATAACAGTTTATGTAATACATTCACGGAATTGCTTGTTATTTAAGGGAATTGGGGTTTAAAAATGTGATTCACAGTAGCTATGAAACTCACATTGTTCTCATTTCAACACTTGACATTTCTCTTTAATATAACAACAACAACATCTAGATGTCACGCTTCCTTGGCATTTACTTCGTACCACACAAGCATCTGCCATGTCATTTATATTGCTTGCTTTGCGCATGTTGATCGAATCGGTAGACTAGTACTAGGCGATTGATAAATAACTGTGCCATCGGAAATACGTCATGCGGATTGAAAAAGGGTTAATATAAAACGCCATCTGCGCCTATTTTTAGCAACGGAAGATAATTAAATCCATAAATTAAGTGTTTTTAGAATCCTAATGATTCCCTCTGTTTGTGTCAATACTTAGAGAAACGCATTTAACATTCTTTTACGTGGCTTTGGTTTTGATGAACTATCTCAATTATCACAAAAGCTACTCTTCACTGTTGATGCCATAAGTGGCCTTGTAGAATTTTATGTTAATTAACCAGTTATTGTGATTGGAACCTTTACTTTAACTTCTTTTTTCCATAGACTCCACAGAGTGCAAATTAGATTGTGTACTTAGGCTGAGGGTTTGAATGTTTTGGAATTAAAGCTTCTTGCAGCCTGGTGCTGCAGTTATGTACTTTCGCCAGCTCTCCCAAGGTTTTTTCTGGCTTCAGCCATCTCGTTAGCCGACTGTTAAATATGTGCCAATATAGGTAGCCTGAGCCAGCTTTGGTACACATTTATGTGTAGTATTAGACTACGTTGAGTAAATTTGTATTTAGCTTCATTTTATGTTATTTTATATACCCGCAAGAAACGGAGATTCATCACCTTCTGTTTATTTAAAGAGTTCAATTAAAAACTTATTTTTAACTTCTCTAAAATTTTGCGATTTGAATTCAGGCTGGACTGATAACTTGCTTGCCAGTCCAGTAGGGTCATAAGAACGCTTAGTTAAACTTCTATACGAGCAATAGCCTAGCTTCCAACCTCAATCAGCTGAATCTGAATTTGGCTGTAATTTGCTTTTACATCTTGAAGGGCTTTTTGCTTTTCATTTTAGCCTTTTGATCTATATATAAAGTGATATTTTCTCTCTTGGCATTTAATCTAGATCAGTGTTTCAAAAAACGTTTTAGTCTGGCGGCACTTGCGCATAGCAATCCACGTGCATGTAGTAGTTATGTAATGAACGGGGAGTGGAAGGAAATTCCTACAAGAAAATAATTGTAAATTATTTTTAATCACAGGTATTTATATATATAAATTTTAGATGTTTATAACGGAGTGACAATGCATAAAAGACGTAGCAGCGATGGCACAACATATTTACATTTCATAACAAAACAATTTCTTACATATAGCTAAGTTGAAGCATGACACATTTCTATTCTTTGCCAAATTTTAACATTTTTATGACGTATTAGTAAGAAATGCGGGAAAGCAAGCTAGCAGAGGAGCGAAGCGGAGAGCAAATGCGCATTTTTACTTGATAGATCTGGTTAAGACTGATTCAGTTTTGATTAAACTTCATTCTTATTGATTAATTTAAATTTTAGTTCGCAAATTCTAATATTATAACTGGTTTAAGCGATACCGTTGCGTACGTTCCTAGGTTATTAGCAATATGTAAGAATCATATGAAGTGGAATAAGATATGTATACAGTTTATGTAAACAGTGTCTTCCAAAAGTGTTCTCATATTTTAAGAATTTATAGAAAAAGAGCTGTAACCTGGAACTGAATTCGAATACAAAGCTCAATATTTTTCCATATCATCTCCATGTGATTTTCAATCAAACCAAACTTTTTAATTTTTAATACTGACTTATTTTCTTTTTCTAAAACTGAAAACGTAAAGAGGCATAGATAAAAGTGATCGTACACTGAAACCTTTTCGCAAAATTTGATAAAATTATCGTCTACCGCTTCTTTTTATCTTTGCACTTTGGTGACGTTTAAAAAATTGTCTGGCTTTATTTTTTCCTTGCTTACTTCGATATATTTTATTTAATGTTTAAAAATGGCTCGTAGTCGTAACGAAACCACGAACAGTAATCTAAAATTAATAATTTTTTATCATAAGGATGGAAAATCGATTCAGGATATCGCTAAATTAGTAAATTTATCCTATTCGACGTATATCGCTAAATTAGTATGTGATAAAATGCTTTAAAGAAGAAAATCCCATCCAAAATAAAGTAAGAAGAGGTTGTCCGGCAAAAAGGACTCGATGTGTCTCAACGTGATCAGAGATTTATAGTTAGAAAATCTGTAAAAAATCCATGTTTGAGTGTTGTAAAAATTTCTACAGAATTTCCTGAAAATATTTTTACTGCAATTTGACTTGAAACTGTTCGACGAGTACTCAGATCAGCTGGATTAAATGGGCACTCTGCTCGAAGAAAACGTTTTGGAAATACAGATAATAGGACGATTAGGCTTTTCTTTTCCGATGGGCATATAATTCTACGGCGAAAAAAATAAGGAGCTTAATCCCAAGACCTTGTTTCGAACGCTAAAGCGCTGTGTGCTAAAGCCAAAGTGTCAGCATCAGGATTAAATAATTTAATATTTATTGATGACATAATGAATCACGTTCTTTATTTAAATGTTTTAAAAGCTAATTTTAAATTATTAGCCCAAATTTGGCTACTGGAAGCAACTTCTTTTTTATCACGATAACGATCCTAAACGTCAAAGGCCCTCAACGTCCGCCTTTGGCGTGTCTATAATTGTCCTTAAGTTCTGTAAACACCACCTCAGTCAACAGATTTAAAACAACAGAACACATTTGGAGAGAATTAGAGGTTAGAGTACAAAGACACAATATTAAAACAAAAACCGAACTATAAACAGTGATGATAGAAGAATGGAGGAACATTGGTGCATTTATTACAAAAAATCTGGTGAATTCTATACCCAGATGTTTGAAAGCTGCCATGAATACTTCAGAATGTACTATAAATACTCACTGACAGAAATACGAAAATATTTACTAATATGTATAGATTTCTTTAAAGCGTACGAAGACTTTTATGAGGTAATTTTTCTGTTACTTTTTTTGTATTTGATTTTCCAAAAACAAAGTTTTAATACGTTCATAAAAATTAATGTAGTTTTGCTAAGAGAATTTCATAGATATCATTAAAAAATTTTCATTCTAAAATATTAATTTTTATAAATGAATATATCAATATTTCACTGAAACTCGGAAGTGTACGAACACTTGTGAGCCACTGTATGTATGTAATTTATGCAACACGGAAAAGAGTAATTCAAAACTTTATGTGACTCAACCAAACATTTTCTCCAGCCCAATGGTGGGTGGAGGCGACCCATACTTTGAAAACCACTAATCTAAATTATGTATTCCTCAGTGGCGTAGTTAACGGAGAGAAAAGCAGTGACATCTGTCCCCAGATGTACCAACCAAGGGTCCCCAAATTGGTGTTACGAAATTTTAGAAGAAAATGTTTTCCATTTTTGGCAAACAAAAAGGGGCACGAAGTCTTCCGTTATCCCAGGGCGGTGAAAACCCTATAGCTACGGTTCTGCTATTCCTTGCCATTGTTGCCATTAAAATAAAACATTCAGTCGATTTCGTTAGTAAAAGCTTCCAGTAAACATTAAACAAATGTGATAGAATATTCTCTGATATTTTAATAACTGAAGAAAACTGTTGCTTTTCTATTGCTTAGCGACCTTTCTGATTGAATTAGAGTAAACTTAATTAAACTTTCAGTAACTTAATTATACACAGAATATAAAAGAAATTATTGTTTAATTTGATTATATCTAACTTAATTCTTAAATCCGCATGTAACTTAAAGAGTTACGAAAGGTAAGATTTGAATAAAATATTTGAACCGAAACGAAGAATAGGTAAGAATGTGGGCAAAAGAAAAATTCAAATTGGGGAAGCCATAAATTGTATATTTGAATAGCTAAATTTTGCAGCGGCATCTACAGCATTTGATTTTATTTATCGTTTTCTAAAAATAATTTTATTTGTGAAATTTGGTTAAAAGATAATAAAAATCAAAACTTGATCTTGGAAATAATTTCCATGAATAAAACATCATTCCTACCCAACGAATGATGTATAAATTTGGATTTGTTCCAGTAATATTTAAAGACACTTAGCGTTTCTCTCTAAGAAATTACGTCACACCAGGAGAACTTTATATGATTAATTACAAACTAGGGCAAACAGGTCTACTAAATGTAAAATTACGTTTTAATTGCCACATTTTTTCATGAAAATTAAGTTTAAAATCTTTGAAAATGGCAGTGAGTGGGATATGATTATGCAACTAGTTAAATCTTTCGAATTAAATTACTGACTGACCAACTAAAAAGACTTTTAACCTGCTATAATATTATAAGAATATTAGTTTAATGTGTTTCGCAATCAAATTCGCTAACTACTGTTATACTTTTAAGATGTTCAAAAGTTTACTATATTTACCTCCATCTTAAATTTTGGAAACTTTATTTGGAATAACAATGACCTGAATTGGAAAATTTTACTAACTTCGCTGCAGAACAGCAAGACGGCAAATGTTTGTTCTCTTAAAAAACTGCCCTTATTAACAAAAATAGCGATGAGCCCATTGATCATATACTCTAATCAAATTCATTTGCGGTCATTGAAAGTGCAAATATATCAAGTAGTTCGCCGAAATTCTACAATTGATTGGTTGTTCAAAATTCTCATCACGGAGACAAAGATAAAAGACCCTACACGCAACGATCAAAGTCGGCCAATTAGCGACTAGTCGTGAGTGCTTAAAACTCCCTGTCACGTCCAAGTCAGCCAATTAACATCTCCTGGAAATTCTGGGCAACTTAACTCTTTTCTTCCTCCAAACTCTTCCTTCCACCTATTGTGGACGACAGGAGAGAAGGCGTTTAGGATCAACACCCAAATGGTTGTATGTGGGTCATGTGACAAAATGCGATCCATATAACATGCGTGAGCAGTCACGAATGACGACATATCGTGATCCGTGACGACGGCACACGCTATTTCGCACCCTCGCAATGACCCTTGAAGAACCCCTCGACAATCGGCCCGGACCTCTGAGGTTCCCTTGCAGGAAAATGGTTCGAAAAGCTTTTTTTTTTTTTTTTGGGCCTGAGGATTCGGTCGAAGGGGTCTGTGTTTATGGTTTCGAAAAGTCGTGTTCGAGCAGGCCCAGTGCAGAGGTGACGAAGGAAGGAGATCAACAGCCTATGAAGAAAAGATTCGCATCAATACAAGGAAATAAGGCTGGAGCTTGCCATGAACATCCTACGCAGTTCTTAATATATTCGAACAGGAATTATGACAGGAATATCTACTCCTTTCTCTAAATATAATATTCAATGATGCAATGAAAAGTCCTAATTATTTTTTTTTCATTTTGATTACAAAATTGTACGATTAAATTAGAAATGAGACGAAAAGTTATTCTATTAATAGAAAAAAAGGAGAAGCATCTAATATAACGTGTAATTTTAGAAGCTTCGAAACTGCAAGCATGTATAATATAGATTTATCGATTTACTGCAGATTACTTAAAACTTTCACCGTATTATTGCTCAGCAAGTCACTATTTCTAAAAGTTGATCTTCCATTAGAAAATCTTATTATGTAGTGCTATCCCCCTTTTTTTTTTGCTATTGTTGATTTTTAAAATAAATTTTTTATACACTTCCATAGAGGCAATTTTCTTGAAATCTTTTATACATAGGTATTTGCGATGAAAACACGGTATTCCAAAGCAAGTTTTTTTTCGGAGCCGTACAGTCGTTATGTTTTAAAAATTAACCTTGTTTTTCCTCGTATAAAAAATTTTAGATACAACATCGATTTCCTACAGCAATGATTTTCGAAATTTCATACAATTTTATAAAAGAAAAATTAAAGTTCAATTTTTCCTTACATATTCACGCTTAACCGATTATGATATGGTTTAAATCTTTGCACCCACAAGTAGATTAAAAAATACTTTTTGAAATGAAGTTTCTTGAGATAACGTATAGAACTCTGTAGGTTTTGCAAAAAGTATTCGATTTTCTTACCGTTCGTGTAATTGTTAATAAAGACGGATTGTTAAACAAAAACATTTAATCTCTCATTTTTAACAGCCTCCTCTTGAGTTCAAGTGATGATAAGATCAGATTTCTAAATTAAACAGAAATTTAATTGTAATTAATATAATCTTACCTTATGGAATAGATTGGAAAACCTTGACATCATATTTCATTGGCATCACATTTTTGTGATTAAAAGGAATAATTTTTTTTAAGTTCAAGAACATTAGTTTTCCTTCTTAATTATTTTCCTCTCATTCTATGAAAGAAATATGAAATAAAATAGATAAGGAACATTTTGAAATAAAATATATAAGGAACATTCTAAGATAATTTAAGTTTACACTAAATTAAAGTTAGTTTATATTTTAAGTTAACGGTTTTAATAGAACGCGCAAAAAAATTATTTTCTGTAAATTCTCATAATATTCATTGTTATTGTATGTAATAAAAACCAAACTCGTAGAACATGATTAAATTTGCAGATGGTTGGGAACACAACATGCAGAATTCAGTATATAGAGTTGTCATTTCTGGTAGCAACAACGGCTGTAATCCGGCTGGGTATGAAGTCGAACTGAACATGTACGTCAGATACTGGTACTTCATTCCATGGGATTTCGTTTCGATGCCAAAGTTCGTTACTCATGGTAGCTAGCAAGTGGTGTTGCGCCAGACTCTCGGCAACTCATGATCAGATCTTGACAGTGAGAGAGAGATCTGGAGAACATACTAGCAAGGCCAACAGTACAAAACTTTCTGTATCAAGGAAGGTCAGGATAATATGAGCAACACGCGATCATGCATTAGCTTCTTAAAAGAGGGCGAAATACAAGCCTTTAGCGTGTTGAACTTGATGGACTTCGACACGTTAGAAATGTAAAATCGACTGACCACATTACGAGCTATGCGAACAAGATGTGACATGGATATGCACCATCAAGACAGGTACTGTGTCGTCCGTACGATGATGACGAATGCAAGTTGGCAGTGTTCGTCCTCACTAGTGCCTCCTCACACAGATACATCCATCATTTTTCATCATGCAAACGATACATTTGAAAAGGCAACTGGTACCACGTATATGTTAGTGTCGTCGTCCGTCGCTCCACCGCAGACGCTTCTGCCTCTGCTGCAGGGACAAGGAAAGCCGAAACTTTGGCCTCCGTGCTGCAGACGCCATTGCATTGCCCGTGTGGAGACTTGTTGTGCTGCACAAAAACGAAGTTCCTGACTCAGGGTATGGTATTTCAGGTGGGTGGGTTCAGTTGGTGCTATTTCAGGACTCAGGGTTTGTTGTATGAATTTGCAAGGCCGAGAAGACGACATGTCTGTCCTCTCGGACGCTATGGACCTCCTGGACCTATCGATTCCATATCTGCCTGATAGTCATCTGTTCCCGACCAACACGAGCAGGAGACAAACACGAACTTTACACAAATAACAAAGTTCAATGTGATTTTAGAATAAGGAACCCGCTTTATAATCTTCCCATTTATACGCATAATATTACTCATACGTACTTCGCATGAATGTCATGAAATGCTAATCATTTGAATATCGTAGCATATGGTGCCTTTCATGCAAATTTGACGTTTGCATAGTGTAGCATTTTTAATTACCAGCAGCGTATTTCTTTCTTCTTTTATCAACATTAATTATCGCCCAAGCCTTGAGTTTGTTTGTAGGTTCCATCAGGTTAAGGCTTGTGAAACATCCTTAGTGGCTGTTGTTCATTCATGCTATATCAAGGGATAAGGTTTAACGATTTATAAAAACAAATTTCATTTTCACAGATATACGGACAGACACTACTACTGAAGAACAGTGCCAGTGTAAGGCGCCATTTTTTGCGGTAGATCGAAGACTTGCTACCGTCAGGCGTTACAAGTCATCTATCTAAATCAACTGAAGCACTTGCTTATTTTAAATATGGAATTTCATAAAATGAGTTTCTAAACGATATTCCTGATTTCCCAGATTTATTTCTAATAAGGCAATAATAATCGGATCTATTTTTCATTGGTAAAGAATAACTTGTCAACCGTTAGTTTTTCAGGTCCTTAAATCAAAAGTGCCAGTGTAACTTTGACCAGATGATAATTGTTCGAAAAATTTCCAAACTTTGTGTATTATAATATAGATTCAAGGATTATATGTATTATAGTGACTTGGGTAAATGTTTGGATAAAATTTAACGTTTTGTCTATGCATGTTTTTTTTAATTTTGCTTCTATATTACTTCAATAATTAAGAATTACTACTGTTATGGTGCTATATATATACTTGTATGTTGAAACGTATACACATCAGCTTAATTGCTTAATGATTATGATCGTCTTCGTCCAACGATTTGAAAATAATTCTAAATGTTTTTAATATTGGTCAGAGCTGAAAAGGCTAAGAGTAGCCTCAATTTCTCCAAAGATTGAGCAAATGTTATGGGAACTGCAGTTTTATTAGCTTAAAATCATCCTATTCAGAGTAATTATAAACCACTAACTTCATTATAAATCTACGAGCTATATCTTCGAGCGTATCTAATTCTTCTAAGAGATGTATCTCCCTAATGTTTATGAAAATGATTCTCATCAGATGTAAGGTTATCTGATGATCTGCTTGTTTCCCAGAAAAGAGATTCATATATCACGTTTCCATAATATTTGCTGTCGTGACTGCTGCATGAGCAAAGATCTGTATTTCGCACTCTACTGCTGAATGTTATACACTGCATGCTTTTGGGATTAGATCAAATTTATTTGTGTGTCGTTATTATTTCTATGATACTTTTGTGAATGTCCTTGAGATAGGCATTTTAAGAAAAAGGAGCAGTCTGCGGAAACGCAGCATCGTCTGCAGATTCATGATGTACTGGTAGTTCTGGATAAGTTCGATTCCTAGCCAACAGGCTGGCTGCATGGGCGTTTTCATGGTTTTCTCTATGCGTAGTGTGAACGCGTTAGTTTCCCCTAAAAAGTCCTCCACGAAGGCATCCTTTTCCTTAGGACTTTGCTATGCCCTCTCTTACTTTGCTATGATCAGATAAACTAAACCAAACCAGTATCATGATGAACTCTGTCTGACAACTTATTAATGTATATTTTTATCATGAAATAGCTTTCTTAATTATACTGTCACATTTGTAAGAATATTTTTGAGAAATATTATATATTCTACAGTTTAATTTCTTTTCTTTCCTGACTTAATATAAAAGCAACACAAAATTCTTTTTCAAACAGAAAGTTAAGAAGAGTTTTGGAAGTACGCTTCTGAAAATTCTATGTCTCGTCACTATTCATCATATCTGCAGAAATCAAGATACTTTTAAAAATAAACATCAATTTGCTGAATTTCCAGAATTCCACCTCTTGTTGAGATCCAAGGTAAAAGACTGGACGTTTCCTGAAATGTTAATAATTTAAGTAAATCTTTCCGATTATCTGTTATAACGACTCATTTTGGAAGATTTTTATTTTTCTGAATGTTAATTGCAGATCTAATGTAGAATTCAAAAAGCGACTTAAAACATTTGTCGCCAACTTCGACTGTTTCCCATTCTAGCTAAACATTTCTTATAATATTGCGTTCTTTTCCACAGAAAATATCCTTTCATTGGCGACTATAAAACTGAAAATGACTATCTATGACAGCTATGGAAGCTTCAAATGAAAACGTTCTATTTACCCTGGCAAGTTCTCAATATTTCCTCTCAGCCGAAGAAGTCCCCGAATTATCAAAAGAAATATTCCTTTTTGCTTTGCAAAATAGGCCTCGATCCAAACAACAGAGGAAAAGCTTTGTTATTTTATTAATTTCAATCTTGTGGTAGCTACAGACTCTACAGAAGTAGATCCATCATCATACATTTCAAAGAGCCATTAATGCTGCTACAATGTAGAAATTATTGTTGTTCTTACACCGCAGCAGAAGAGTCAACTCTACTGCCATTGCCAGCTGTTGAAAGAATTGTTTTCTTAGAACTACTTTCTAACTCCTTTATCTTCAAAGACAATGAAACTTCACGTTGAAAGAATCACGACGAAGAATACATTAAGAGTTTATATGCAGTAGTAATCATCTGAGTATCGGAACTAATGTTTATCACAAAATACAAGTTCACAATTAGAAGAACAGAACAAACCATTACACAAATCCTATCTATTTTAAGTCTTGTGAAAGTAGTCCTCTTGATTAATTCAGCGTATATTTTTAGACAGCTTATTGTTGGTATTTTACGTCTTCTACTCATGAAAAAACAATTTAAAATAATCAGGAAAAGTTTCAAAAAGAATTTTATGTTTTATCGGATAGATTTAGTTAATTTTGACTAAAAACTGGTCTTTTAGCTAATCCTTTTTCTAGTATTCATAATTTTCGTATGCTCGCTCATCCAGGAAGTTCTATAATGGATGTTTATTCTCAATTAATGTCTGTAATACTAAGAATGATACCTATTGACAGTCGAACCATATCCATGGTTAGTCATAGCTTAATCGTTAAAAATCACAGAAAAGTGGAATAATCTGTGTACGCTGGTTCTCATTCTCATAAATAACTTGGTTAATAATCACACAGTGGACTGTATAAATAACAATCACTCAGTAGTAAGGTAAACACACTCTCCTTTATTAACATCTCTCGCCTTACTGACTCGTTACTCTCGTCGACAGCATCACTAGTAACATTTTCTAACCGGGGGCGCTGCGCTCGCAGGCGTGAACAAGCATTATCTGAAATGCGTAGATCGATAGTGAAAGTTAGAAGTTAAGTTGTAAAAGCAAAATGATATTTAATAAAAAATACGGGTAATATTAGAAATTGCCACACATTAATCTCGGAAATCGCATAGCGGATTTTTTGGTTCCCTGGCTTCGAAAATTTTCTGTATAATTCTGTAGTACCTACATTTGTTTTAGACCAAATTAGGTGGCAAGTTTTATTGCTCGCAATTGATCTGAATAGTAGCTTATTCTTAAAAATCTATTAATATACATTGTAGATTCAATTTCTGTTCTTCTATATTTTTGATATGTGTAAATACTTTTTTACATCCTTGCAGCACTTACTCTGGACGCACTCAGGCGAAGATAAATTCTAAGAAATCAAACATTGGTCCATGCTTGTAACCAAAGCAACCATTTATCTGACAACGCATTTGTTATTTCTCCTCATCGGGCATTTACTAGCTAAGGACTTTCGAAAGCCGAACATCATTCAGGAACAAAAACAGAAATTCTTCATGAAGCATAAGAGAACGGGCCTTGGAATGACAGTCCCTTGCTTCTTGTGGAAAGTGTTTTGTCAAGAAACAGGTAAAGAAATGAAATTCTGCCTCATACGAATAATTTTATATATTTAAGCAAGGCCTTAGTTATTAAGATTTAGGTACGGTACATCTAAATCAATAAAATTTATTTTAGCATTTTCTTTTTGTCTTAAAAATATTTATCTTTAACTTTTTCAAATGCCCTGCGTCATTTTCAAGTGCAAAATTTTGCGGGTGTATAAGAATCCCTAAAAACATAAATATTGAATTCGGTGACTGGAAAAATACCTACAGAAAAAATTACTCACAGAATAAAGCTAACAGTTATAAATGTTCACATGAAAAAAGCCTTCACGGAAATACGCCCACACAGAAAAACGTCCAGATGGAAAAATGATCACTTAGAAATATGCTGACATGGACAAATGCTTACATTGACCTTTCCAGGAGCAATATTTAAAGGAATTTAAATTGCAGTAAAATTTTGCATGAACTGTAACTTATGGCCCTTGAAAACACAAAATTGATGCTTAAAAATATCTAAAGTAAAATCCTGAATTTTGAGGGTCGGTATGTATTTTATACCATTGCCCCTGTACGACATTCATTTTTCCCGCAACTACCATAAGTTAACTTTTGTTTGTTTTTTTACTCTATTTTTTCATACTTTTAATGTGTATATACAGAAATTGGTATTTGAATGTAGTTAAGTTTAGAGTCAAAAAGGCTTTAAAATATCTACAGAAATGTAAAATTTTCGAAATAAAATTTACGTTTTTAGGCTCTTTGATGATGCCGCCAGTTTAATATACTTAAGGTAAAATATGAACTTTTAAGGGTGATTTAAATTCAATAGTATTATTTTATCAAAACTTTTGACAAATATAACACACTGCATACGTCATAGATTAGCTAATATTCGGTAAATTTATGTTTTTATAGCTTTTCTTTTTAAATATGCATTTGTTATTTTATTATAAGTATGTTATTATTATAAGGTGTTTTTAGTATAAGTGTGTTATTATTATAAGGTGTTTTTAGTAATTTAAATAAAGTAATTATTTCCATTTGCTTATTTTTATAAATTTTTATACTACAATATGTGTAATTAATAATTACTATTATTTTACTTTTTAACAATTAAAATTGTAATATTTTTCATTATATATACTATTTCAGTTTTACTTTCTTCCTCCTCTCCTTTTTATAATTCAAAACGGCATATTTTTTTATATTATATAGCTATAGAATCTACACATAAATTATACTATTTTTGAAATGTATACCATAGATTTTTTCGAAATTTAAATAATTTGTATTTAAAATAATGAATGTAGGTGTACGATGTTCAAATCGATTAACTATTGATTGATTAATGTAAATTTCTGCGTGAATGGTCTATCAGTGGCTTATTTTCATGTGAACATATTTCTAAGTGAGCATTTTTTCATGTGAGCTTTTTCTATGTTGGCATATTTCCGTGTGAGCTTTCTCCTGTGAGCATTATTTTGAGAGCAATTTTCCTCTGGGCTTTTTCCAGTGGGTATTTTTTCGGTCGCCATTTTTTAGATTATTCTACAAGAAAAAAGAAGAACATTTTTCCATGCATGTACAAACGTAATTAAATTTTGCTTTTATAATGACATTTTTAAATTGCAAAGTTGTACTGATTGTAAAGTGGCTATATAAGACAAACTTGAATCTCTGAGAAAGGAGATTGCAAGAAATAGTGTTCAAACGTGTGATTTATATGCTGAAGATATTCTAAAATAGAGCTAATTAAGCTGTCTGTTCTCAGGTTCAAAATATTAATTGAAAAGTTCTTATAAGGTAATTTTATTTGATATGTAAACAATTATTGCCTGGCAATCATGTGTGGAATCATCGAAACATAAACCCTTCCTACAGATCACTTGAGAATGCCTGTTTAAGATCTACCACAGACACTCCAACATGTCATTTTGGTTGGCTCCAACTGTGGAAAAACGTTGACCCCGTAAACACACCTGGTTAGGAAAGAATAACAAGAATTTATAGGCGAGAGATATAGCAACTGAAGAGGTTGCGGTGTAACAGATATCTACTTCTTCTTTAACTGATGTAGTTATGATTGTCTGAGATCTACCATAGGTCCCATCATGTAATTTATTCGAACCATCATGTCATTTTAGTTAATTCGAACTGTTGAAAAATTTTGACCCCGTGAAGACATCTGACCAGAAGAGAATAACAAGAATTCATTGGCTGAGATATATACTAACTGAAGAGGTTGTGGCATAACAGATATCTGCTTCTGTTTGAAGAATTCTTTAACTGATATAGTCATGCCTGTTTGAGATCTACCATAGGTCCCATCATGTAATTTAATTCCAGCCATCATGTCATTTTAGTTAATTTGAACTGTCGAAAAATGTTGACCCCGTGAAGATATCTGACTAGAAGAGAATAACAATTCATTGGCTGAGATATACACTGGTGTGCAAAAATTAAGGACGAGAAGGTTTTTTCAATATAACTTTGTACAAAAGCTTTCCAAATCAACACATTTAATACCATAAGATCCCCAATACGTAAGGACATGAGTAATGTAAGCAACACTTACTAAAAGAGAAATCAGAGGGATAAAAAGAAGCTTTATTGAAAAAGTAGCATGGAGCACAATGCGATTAAAGGCCGAAACATCCCTGTGATGGGTGTCCAGCAAGAAACATCCGGTCTTTAATAGGAAATATGATCTCCCCTGACTGCTAGGCAGGTTTCACAGCGTCTGCCCATGCTGAGAATGAGGGTGTCAATGAGTTGTTGAGGCATTGCTGCCCATTCCGTCTTGCAAAGCCAATCGAAGCTTCGGAATCGTTACTGGTGGTAAGGTACGAACTGCCAAGCGTCTGCCTAGAAAATCCCATACATGCTCGATGGGATTGAGATCCGGAGATCGTGCCGGCCAATCCATACGTTCAATATCCTCACTCTCTAAGAGCTGTTCGGCAGCTCTTAGGTCGTCCATGAAAAGGAACTGCGGACCCATAGCGCCTCTAAAAAGACGCTATGGGTCTAAAAGGACGCTATTTCCATTGTCGTCCATGAAAAGGAACTGCGGACCCATAGCGCCTCTAAAAAGACGCACATGTGGAAAAAGAATCTCGTTACAATAACGGATACCGTTGACTGAACCTGCGTCGAAGATGTGAAGGTCTGTACGACTACCAAGCATGATGCCTACCCAAACGACAAAACCGCCACCTCCATACCTGTCCCTTTCAATGAGGTTCGAGGGATGATTGAGGCTTCCCCGCTCTCTCCAGATGAGTATGCGATGAGAATCGCTACTCAGACTGAATCTGCTGTCATCTGTAAAGAGTACTCGTCCCCATTCATTGTCTCTCCAATTCCGATGTTCCCGGCACCACAGAGAACGCCTGCTCCGATGGGCAGGCGTTAGAGGTACACACCGTACAGGGCGTCGTGCAAACAGACCACCACCCTGCAGCCTTCTGGGCACGGTAAAACGCGATATCGGTCGTCCAGTCGCCTGTGTCGTGTGTCTAGCGATTTCTCCCGCTGTCTGCCCCTGTTTCTTCTGGTCTGTAAGGCAATATACCGGTCATCTGCGGGTGTGGTTCCTCGTGGACATCTGGATCAGATTTATACGGATCACTGTTTTTGATGGCTGTGTTTAATTCTAAAACTGTCATTTTATCTGTTAGCTCAACTCCTATTTCAAAGGCTATAAGCCTTAAATCCTCTTTAATTGCACCTTTAAACATTTTTCGTTCTGACACAACACAGATTCCAAAGAAATTCAACCAAGTTCAAAATGCAATTTAAGCATAGGCTCAAATTAAATCTCAAATAATTCAAATAGTAAATTACCACCTACTTGACCGTTGAATATTCTTCTTTCGAAACCAGAAGTAGCCACACCCTTGTAGTTCACATAACTTCTGAAGACGTTTCTCATTTACAAAAAACTCCGGCTTAAGGGCCAAAATGTACGCTGGTTCTCATTCTCATAAATAATTTGGTTAATAATCACACAGTGGACTGTATAAATAACAATCACTCAGTAGTAAGGTAAACACACTCTCCTTTATTAACATCTCTCGCCTTACTGACTCGTTACTCTCGTCGACAGCATCACTAGTAACATTTTCTAACCGGGGGCGCTGCGCTCGCAGGCGTGAACAATCTGTTTTATAATCAACAGGAAAATTATATTAACAATTTACCTGTATTTGCAAGCAGTTAAATCAGGACAGTGCTCCTGTCATCCAGTTCATTGGTATCATACTCAAAATTAAATGAATGAGGCATTGTTAATAACAGAAGAATAAACATCATTAGAAGTGGCCAAACTAACTAATAAATAGTATTAGAGAAAATATCTGAAAGAGAATTTCAACGATGCCATTGAATTCATACTGGAGTGTAAAAAAGTTGATTCGCAACGATTATATTTTTGTTTTAGTGGCACTTTCGTACGAATCGCAAAGCAGAGACACTTGCGCAGAAGAAACACTTATTACTGGATATGTAATATTTGTAATATAATTTGTATAGTTTATTAGCAATTTCGCACAAAACCACATCATCTTGATGATCTTTCGATAACTTGGAGCAGTGACTTGTATTATTAATTTGCTTTACAAAATTTCACTTTACTAGACGCACAAATATAAATTTTAATAAAACGTTTATATTATGTATGTATTAACGTATAAAGACGATAAATACCTTAAGCGGTCATGTACCTTTAAAATGACAAAATCCTAAAAATATAAGACATTTTCTAACTCAATATTTTTATATTTATACATGGTTTATAAGTCTGAGATTTTGTAAATATATTTCGATATACTTGATAATGTTTTGCTACTTTCAGTTTACATTCCAAATACTTAAAATATTTAAATTATAAGGTATTTCTCCCGCCTTCTTTGCGTGCTTTCATGGTGTAGTGCTCAGCACGCTCTGCGCGTATTCGAGAGGTGCGTTTTTCAGTCCGGGTGAGGGCACTGCACACTTTCTTCAGCTTCCTGACATCGAAAATACTTAATAACTCTACAGTGACGTCAGAACTAAAAAAAAGTGGTGGATGATGATTCTCCACCACCAAGATTTGGCCATTGGGTCCTCTAATCCCCAGTCACCCTTTAAAAGCGGAAGTTTATAAGGTATTTCTCCCGCCTTCATCGCATGCCTTCGTGGTGTAGTTTTCAGCAAGCTCAGCGCATATTCGAGAGGTCCGTGGTTCGAGTCCCGGGGTGAGCATTGCTCAATTTTCATATCTCCTGCTTCGAAATAACCTAATCCCTTTATAGAATAAAATACCTCGTTTGTCATCCACATAATATTATAGTATGTACTGTGCACAGTATTACACTATATAAAAAAATGGCTACTTTTAGTTCATATTTTCCCAAAATAGAAAAATAAGGTACAATTAAAACAACTTATATTAAAAATAATAGAATTATATACATAATTGTTTTATTTACATAATTCCAAATAGGTTTTTTTTTTATTTTTTTAGCATAATTAAAGATAATTTCTAAAATTTTTAGGTGTGAAGCGTAATAGTTCTCATTTTTAACTCATTAAAGGTTTATTCAGTTGGTATTCTTCTTTTTTTTCTTTTTTAATTTTGACTAATGATTTTTGAGAGCGCACAACCAAGAAACCTGTAGTTATAAGAAATCTTAACTTACAGATATAATAACTTTCAAATCCTTTAAGTGTATTACTATCTTAAAAAAGGAATATAAATTTTATTTATAAGTTTGGAAGTATGCATGATTACATATTTAATTGCATGTATGCGATACTTAAACAATATAAAAAGCGTACAATACAAAAACAACTAATAATACAGAAAAAAACACACAGAACAACCGTCAGAGCAAGAATGGACTCTATTTAAGAAAAATCATGTCAATAAACCATAACACTGTCTGAATGATAGTTTCTGATAGGCTGTGCGGTAGTACCACTTGTTGCCCTCTAGATACATTTGCTAGAAGATTTCATGTTCCCTTAAGTATGATGTGTGCTAATGCCACCTGTGCGGAACTACAATGTGTGCAAGTGTCACATCATTGTACTTTTTGGCAGTGTTCATATGGCAGAAATCATCTGCTATCATTGCCGTTATCCAAAGCATTTTTCTTTCCTTTTTGCACTTTTGGTAAACAGTTTTGTTTGACGCTAATAGGTTAATTTCCATAGAGTGCAGTTAATCTGCAACCGTGTTAATCCGCTCGATTAATCGGGATTTGACTGTATACACATGAGCTTTCAATGACAATACAGGCAAAAGGTTTCATAATGTTATGACTCCACTCAACTTGCTGGAGATTATGATTATTATTGAATTTAAATGCTGCCGAGTCTCTGAGTTTGTCAAATTAGGAATTGGGAAGTTATTAGTTTTTTATTGTTTCTGGAATAGCTTAAATTCAATTTACGTTACATAAAATTGACGAATAGGTAGAAAACCGTGCGTTCATTTATTTACTACCATTTGGTTTGTAGGCAACTGGGGGGGGGTAATTATAGCTTTGACGTTTCAATGTGTTGAAAACTCATCTGCAACACCTTAAAAATTAGCAATAGCTTAGTTTTCTTAAATAAATTCAAGCGATATGCAGATATAAGCATGTTATAATGATTAAACAACCATCAAGTGTAGCGTGGAGTTAACTTTTCGTTAATAAATAGACTTTTTCTGTTTAAAAAATTAAGATGAATCTCATATTTCAACTATTATCGGTCTTAGTTGAAAAATGGATGCCAATTTTGCCTGAAAAAAAAACTCTCGCGTGGAAGTAATTAATTCTCAAGTTTAAAAAGGAAGTATGTTTTTAGAAAAAATTCAAATCAGTTGAGTGATAACAGAAATTAGTTTCTCATAAAGACATCCTAATACAAAAATTTGATTGCGACTAGTCATAAAATTAAGATATCGAAGTCCAATAAATTGAAGTGATAGTTAATTCGATAAATTACTATTAAGAATTTCATCATCGAAAGAAAGCTTTGATTAAAAATTTTCTCTCACGTAGCTTCTTATTTTTTACAACAGCAACACTCCTAATTTCAGAGAGTAAAATTTACAAATTTGCATCAGCAAACTCCTTCTCCCAGGAATTAATTTTAACTTAAAATTAAGTATAATCTTAAACGTATTGGGAATAATAATATTTTATTCCCAAAAGTTAAGCTTCCTACTGCTCCCATTTTTTTCGACTCCATCAAAAAAAAAAAAAAAAAAAGGTGCGTTAGCATCCGAGCTGTAAAGTCGTTGAGCACTGCTAGTTCAGCTTTGTTCGGTTCCAGACAAATGGACTAGTTGTATGGTGTATGGGCCTTCTTGTGGTTTTCCTCATGTGTAAAGTGGGTACGAGTCAGTTTCTCTTAGAAAGTCCTCCACGAAAGCATGTTTTCCCTTAGGCATATAGCCCTCTTTGTCATAATGAAATGCACCTAAACGCAAGGTTAAATTTGCCGCTTCTGAACTGCATTTTAGGCCGAATAATAGCGATTGCTGACTGTTGGAGAATTTGCGTTGCTATTAAAAAGACGTTTTTGAAGATGGCGGGAACATGCCTGCTTTTACCAGATAAGCTTTTCCCAAAGTTCTTTGCTTCCGTCTCAGCTCGTGTGGAGAGATCTTCTTTCAGTTGCATCAACAGTTTCTCTTTTAGCATATTTTCACTTACTTTTAATACTCGA
This sequence comes from Stegodyphus mimosarum, assembly GCA_000611955.2. Classification (NCBI taxonomy): domain Eukaryota; kingdom Metazoa; phylum Arthropoda; class Arachnida; order Araneae; family Eresidae; genus Stegodyphus; species Stegodyphus mimosarum. The sequence continues at coordinate 158,002 of KK117232.1, forward strand.
TTTTTGAGTCGCAATCAGCCCGTCCGTGGCCAGACGGTAAAATCGTTGAAAACCAAGATCAGATTAAGACTTTTAAGACCTAAACACTTAAAGGTTTCTATACCGCGACATTCATTTATGACTGTTTTTTTCCAGCCATTTCTCTCTGGATTTTGGTTTAGTTGCACCATACATTCCGTGGTAAAAAGACAGTGGGAAATTTTTGCGGTGCCTCGTTTCGTTGTTGGCCCAGAACACATGTTGCATCACATCACTTGACGGTTACTCCAGCTCTGCTGAACAGTGATAGCTCGATCCTGGCTCAAATCCAGATGAAAGGTCTGGTTTTAATTTATTTTCGTGATTTCCTTATGTGTAACGTGAATACGAACCCATTTTCCCTTTAAAAATTTTCCACAAGAGTATTTCTACACTTAGATAGCTCTATACCTTGCTGTAATTCAATAATATAATCCAACTCTAAGTCGCGATCACCGAAAAGACAGGAATAGCTTTCTGCAGGGACGAGCAAATTTGCCATTTCCTATGATTCTGCGTAAGTTGCAATTTAGAACCCCCACGTATTCAGCTTTACTTTCGCGTAATTGAAATCTGCATAAATTTTTGGATTGGACGAATTAATTGTGATGCAAACCGAAAAGAAACGGGACAGTGCGAAAACTCAGTCATTAGAGGAAATAACAATAATAATAATAATAATAATAATAACTGTCACTGTATATATATTTGAATTTATAAGAGACGCTAAATGCAAAACGTTTACCTTTTCGTGTAAACCAAAACAAATATGCTAATGTACATGATTATCTGAAATTAAAGTATTATGTTAATTCCAAAACCAAACAAGTAGGGAAACAATATCTGTCTGTCAAAATGGGATTTTTCAGGGCTACTTTATAAAATGGCAAAGGTTTTAACGGAGAAATATTTCCAATTATTTTCATTTTTATTCTCAGCTGGAGGACAGAAATCATGAAATTAAATCTTATTTTCAATATTTAATTCTTTTGTTTTAAATGGTAAGTTCACGAAACTTTTCTCTTTATTGATTTATAAGGCATCAGACAATGTTGTTTAAAATTACTTATTTATAATTTAAAAAGATGCATTAAAACAATGTATCTTTCTAAATTTTTAATGGTTTAAATTTCTGGAAAAACCGAAGAATCCTTTACTGTGTCAAAGACTTATTTTTCTCTGAAACATGTAGAACAAGGCACTTCACGAACGAAGTAAAGAAAACTTTATTTATGTAACATTGCCAGCATTGATATCTCTACATACTCACACATCTCCATATTGCATAATATATATGTAATATAAATAATACACATATATTATGCATAATATAAAAAATTATGCATATTACATGTGTATAAATATATGAATATTATGCATAATATGGAATAAAATTTTATATTATGCATAATATATGTGTATAGTATATAGAGAGGTAGATATAGAAGTAGGTAGATAGATAGACAGATAAGAAATAAGCAATTTAGAAATTTAGAACCAAATCCGCAAAAACACGAAAGAAATGAAATTCAAAACCAAAATTCCCTATAAACATGTAAAAAATCAACCAATAGTCCCCAAACCAGAAGAATTATAGAAATGGGAACTACAAAAATTGCAAAAAATATAAAAATATATATAGGCAGAGGAATGCAATCAAAATCTGATTCAACATTATCAAGAGAAAGTAGATAAAATTTTCGATACTCTAATATATATATATACAATTTTTCCCCTTATATTTCCCAAGTCTTTTAGTTGATTTTATCGGCCGAAATCGAGAAGGGAAGTTTATGCCTGTAATTTAATTCCGAGGAACTCGGCTACAGTAAGACCATAACAAATTTAATTTAGTCATGGTAACTATCTATGGTTTAGTCTATTGGTAACTATCACAATGTTATTTTTTAAAGGAAACCTACATTCCAATAACAATACATAGTAATAGTTACATTGCAATATTAGACCGATATTCCGCTGATATCTAACTGTAACTGAACTGGCTTAGCTTGTAGAGCCCTAAGAGCATCTCATGTGAATGAGTCTTGACCGATGTTCCAAGAGGGGCCGAAAGAACGGGGAAGAAAGCGCTTAGCAAAAGACCTGGATTTTCGAAAAAGCAAACACTTCAGCAGCAGATGAGGCTATAATGAGCTGAAATGTAAATAATAGAAGTAAGGGGAAACACATATTTGAAAGTTTCTTAACTGTGAGAACACCTACCTAGTCCGGATATCTTAACGTAGAATCTGCATAAGATACGTTTCCAATAATAAATGCGACGGATGAAATGCTAATACAAAAATTCAAATGCAAATTAGATTTACTGAATAAAAATAAAAAAATATTCAAGGGAATTCAGTTTACCAATAAATCAACCTTCAGATGGAAAAGTTATGTAGGATAGAGGAAGGGGAAAATTATGCGCCTACTTTCAGAATTTCTAGAACTTAGCGCTAAAAAGCTAAAGGGGGGATACTTTTTGCATAGAAGCAATAATTCTATAATCAATTAAGCATTAACTGACCGTACTGACAATGATTGATACGACTGACTGCATAAAGAAGAAGATAACTGCAAGATTAAGGCAAAAAAACTGAAAGTTGTTATACTCCCCATCTACCGTGAAATGTAGTCCGCTATCACTTGATTTATTACCTCACCCTTAACGAAATGAGCATCTAAATGCAAGCCGAACACAAAACAATTGCTAGCCATCTAAATCACCAAAATAACGGAAAATTAAGTGTCATAGAGGAAAGTAATTCTTTGTATCCCTCCGCCCACCATCTCATTTACTTCCTCGGCTACTAAATAACACCTTCGACTCGAGGAAGAGGAAAGACCAGAAGCAATCACAGAAAATGGCGGCACACGCCGATCTCTGGATCATTTGACGACCAGGCGGTGTTCGACACTAATGAGAGCGAGGATCTACCATTTTGTTTACAATGTGGGCGAAGCAGGTCACATCGTTCAAACTTTTTCCTCATTCGAATGCATATTATCGTCCAGTTAATATCAGCGAAGGATGGGATTGAAATAACTGATTCGCAATCCATTGTGCTCTCAAGCACCTTCTCAAGCACCCTCAAGCACTCTTGCTGCTGACCAAACTGCATCGCCTGAGGCACGTCTGTTGGAAATCGCCATCGGCGGTGACTTCGACCCTCGTAATCTAATCTGATTGAAATTTCCATGGATGGGTTACCACAGTTGCTTACGACTCCCTTCTGACGCCAAGCCTGTTTGCTAATGCTAAGCCTCGCATGTCATTGCAGATTTATTGTCTGATGACAAGAAAAGTATTCTGTCCTTGCATAATATTTTTAAAGGTTATTTTTACTCAAAGGTTCTCCATATCATTTTAGTTGCCAGCCTCTTCAAGATGTGAAAATTTTGAACAGGATCACGGCCTCTTTTTTTTAATTTCAAAAACAGAAACGAAGTTTACAAATTATATCTAAAAAAGCATAATTTCGCAGTTAAATCACAGGTAGATTTGTTGAAATAGCAAATCTGATCTACTTGTTTCATCGTACATATTTTCAAGTATTACTTAGGTCAGTTTGCAACTGTATTTACGGAGAAATTTTCATCATTAATAATTGTAAGTGAGGCAGAAGGGGAAAAAATTCAGAGATTCCACTTAAAAGAGAAGATGCACATTGCTCATTATTATTTTTGTACATATCACGACAATGTAGAATGATATAAGAATATTCAAAATTGAGAATTAATAATATGTTAATATTTAATATTATCTTCAATAGTTTAATTGTAAAACTAATGATAAAATTACTTTATGTATATAACATTAAAAATTGTTTAGCAAATTAATAAATTTTACTTAAATGGCTTCGGCAAATAAACTTAAAAATTCCGTTTCCTTCAGTTTAATAGTTTTAATGCATTTCTTAAAACAAATAAGTTGTGCGTAGGTTTAATAATTTTTTTTTCTTTTTCGATTTCACATTCGTTTAAGAACAAATATAAAATATTTACGCATCCCAAACTATTTGACTCTTAACTGAGTAAATGAGGTTTTCTACTTAAGAGTTTTCATTTTTATGCTTTTTTAGTCTGAAAAGAAAGTAACCAATCCCAACGAAATACGCAGCTACGTTTCCAACTTAATCGAAATATACTCTCGTTGAGCAGACATGTTAGTATCATAAAAATCCCCGTTTTAAACACAGAAAATTTAAAACCTTTTGATATCATATTTTAATTTTATTTTTTGTGTTAAAGGTATGCATATTTCTGACCTTTTCTTACGGTAACAGTACACATTTTTGCAGCAAATACCCACTGAAATATAAGTGGAAATTTAGAATTTCTAGACTTAAGTATATCTAAGGTTATTCTTTTCTGATTGGCTGTGGTTTAGTAACTTTCAGAATTTTTGCTAGAGTGAACATTCTTATCGTACTTCGAATTTATGACAATAGTAATATTTAATGCCGCCGAGACTGCATAGTGGTTAGGGGAGCCGGCTAGGATGCCAAAGGGCCTGGTTTCGAATCCCGGAGAAGGTATGGCTGTAATTGTCCTTCTCTTCATATATATAGCATATAGCACCATTGAGTAGGCTTCCGACCTAAGATTATCTAAAAAATTATCAAGCGGAATAGTGCCTGGTCAGTGGAAATCTACTACCAGCTCCGCCATAGCCTCAGTTGGCCAAGGCAGATCAGACAGGCATTAATTTAACATAATCAAGTTACAGAGTTACAATCCAAGGATAATTACATTTGTCATCTTTGCTTGAAGTAACTAAAAAAACATTCGTATATTATAATCTTAATACAAAAGGAAAATAAATAATTGTGAAGAAGAAACAAAGTAATAATGAAATAGTGCAAATTAAGGTTACAAAATCTTGTGATTAAAAGTTACTTGAACAAAGGTCAAGCGAAATACGATTACCACTCAAACTTTCGGCATTATGTATGTTACATCATTATGAATTCAGTTACAAACCAATGATATTCCATATATTTTATACTTAGGTTACGAATTCCCTGAGTTACACAATTTGTACCGTTACATATAAGAAATGCTGTTAGAGAAATCTTTATACGCTATTACAATGTTGCATAGTTGCATGAGTTACAAAAAAAATGGAGGTGATGCACAGTTACATAGGTATTATGAAACATGGTTAACACTATCCGTCATACAAAACAAAACAACCCTTAAATTTATATATGAGCAATATAATACAGAGTATTTCAGATGTAAATGTGGAAATATGTAATTACATAGGTAACACGGTGACGCATATAATTCACAGTTACAGATAATACACAGTAATATTATCAGTAAATAAAATTAGATTCCTCCAAGAATAAAAAACAATACTTATCAGCATAATAGCTTGCATTCATGCGATGAAATACCTTAAGAATTGAATGTAGTTATAACATCCACAACAACATGAATTACGCAGTTAACATAGAAAAGTTGTGTAAGTAGAACACTGTGATATGTGGCAGTTCGCTATTATATGGGTATGCAAGAGTTTCTGTAGTAACATAGTTTCTTGCAGGAGGCAAAGGTGGCCCACCTATTAGGTGCCTCCATAATAAAGTGACCACCCCTTCGGGCTTTAGTAGTGGCCAAGCCGAAGTCGGCTGAGGGCCCGCCATTGGAAAAAAAAAATATTTAAACTCTCGTCTGAACGCACCCCCTGAAATGTAGCTTTATGAACTTTGACGCTAATTAATCTTCTACTAATGAGACTAAATTCTATAATTTCAGGCCTAAAATTTTCCCTTAAGTCGCTGCTTCGAGGATATCAGAAATTCGAAACATACTTGAAAACATACAATGGTGAACAAAAGTCTTACCCCTTTCACTCGGCCTTAAGAATCATTTCACTTGGCCTTAAGAATTCTGATTGAATACTTTAACTCGTTACTAAAGAGCAATGAGTCTTCATGTAAAAGACATTTTAGGGTACTTCCTTTTAATTACGATCCCCATTATTTGAATGGCGCCAAGGTTATCCAAAAAATCCCCAATGATATATCGCAAACCCTCGCTTATCAGGGTTTCCATTCTTTCGTGGTTATTTTTGTATATTCGAATACGAGAGAAAATGCTTTTTTCTTGGACGTATGATACAACGTCCCTCTGAAACCAAAATTTGTTAATATTTTTTTTTGCAAACATAGGAAGAAAATACATTAAAAATATGGTAGCATGTGGCCTACTCAGAACTCTTCACGTGACGAGCAAGGAACGCGGGTAGAGCTACAGGACATTTGGCAATGTTTTGAGACATGCGTCTGCGATTTACCGATAATCTTGATGCTATTTGAATGATGGAGATTGTAATGATAAAGAAATATGTTTTTAAAAATGGAAAGATAGGTTTCCAGAATTTTCCCGAGTCTTTGTTTCTGTTAGTTTGTTTTGTATTAGAGATTTGAGGTTCATTCTGAAAGACAAAAAAGTCGGTAGTATTCTTCAAAATATCATCAGCCTGATGACAAGTTTGGAATACGTAAAGATCTATTGTCTTCTGTTTTAACAGATATGTTCACAAGATGTAAAGAGCATATGCAAATTTATGTTATTGAGAAATACGACACCAAGATAGGATAACAGGCAGAACAGCTATTCAGTCGGCGGTCGGAAAAGTGGAAGCAAAGCAAACACAAACAGATACTTATTTAACTTATAACAATTTTAAGCAAAGAACTACGTACTACTATTACTTCCTTCAATTGAATATTATCTGTTGAGAAATTAGCAATTTCAACAATTATAATCTCCCATCGTGTATAATCTTTCATAAATGCTTTTCTAGATTTCAGAGGTATAGAGGTTTCAGAGGTACTTACGTATGAAGCTCCAGATTCCTTTGTCATGTGGTCCACCAATGTCAGAGCGGTAAAGCCGCTGAGCACTGGTAGTTAAGACCTGGGTTCGATTCTAGGCGAATAAGATGATTGCATGGGCGTTTTTGTGGTTTTTCCCTTGTGTAACGTGTATACGAGCCAGTTTCGCTTAAAACGTCATCCACGAAGACATCCCTTAGGCAGATAGTCCTCGAGTGATTTGCAAATAAACCAAACCAAACCATAACGATTCTTATGTAAAGCCCATCATGCATGTATTTACATGATGGCAAAAGTGAAACTAAAGTCTTTTATCCAACATCGAAAAGTGTTCAGCTCAAAATTTTAATTAGCCAATAGAAGTAAAGCTAACCATATATTCGCTATTCTAATCCAATATCGGCATCGTAATTATCGTTGTTCTCAATCTTAATCTATATCTTGTTCACATGCATTCCACTACCTGTCAGTTATTATATTATCACTATATGAAACTTCTGCTCGTAATTGTGAAACTGTGACTCGTTTCTGCGTTTGAATACTGTTTTAACGTTTTTGTCCAAAATATCATACAAGAAAATAAAAAGAATCTCTGAAGATCCAGATCGCATATCATTAAAAGAAATAATCACACACAAAAAAGCAGCATCGTCAGCTTCATTTTTTGCAAAATACTACTGCTTCAAAACTCAATCATAGTGAGTGTTTATGTACACTAATTTCTTTTCATCAAACACATTTTCCGTTCTGTTTTAATTTATTTTACTTTTGTTTGAGAAGTTTAAAAAAATATAAAAAGAAGACAGCTAGAAACAGTCGAAAAAAGTATATCAGAGCTTAATTTCTAAAATTAGAAGTGCAGAAGTCCTGTGGAAGACTGTCAGAAAAGAAGACCAAGAATGAGTAAATAAATAAAATCACTACTAAAATAATTAATAATTAACAATTAAATAATTAATTATAAAATTAAATACTTAATGATCGGAATAAATAAACAATTAATATTAAAATTTAATTAAAATGTAAGGAGATAAATAAAAATATAATAAGTTATTAAATAAATGGTAAATAATTAAATAATAAAATAAAGTAATTGATCTTGACTTATTTGAGGTTTCGGCTGGAATTACAATTTCACACAAAAAGTAAGAAATAGCTCATCCGATCTCCAAATTAACGAAGCTCTGAATATAATATGCTACTTCAAGGGATGATACAAATAAAGACGTACCAGACCAATGAAACTCTTTCACCACACCAGTGAAAAATGTCAAAATGGTTAAAGCGTCACTACTGAAAATAAAGAGAAATAAATAAATGCTAATAAAGAGCAAAAGAATATAGATAAAATTTTAACAGATAATCTGCAGCAATGAAAACAAAAAAGAAGAGTCCAGTATTTTCTGACTACGTTATTTTCTCAGTATAATTCTAGCTGTCAAACAGAATCTGACAGAGGAACAAATTTTCACCGAATCCGAGGATTAGCTGGGAAAAAAAAAGTACAAAGCGACAATTTTCATCCTTCGTCTTTTGTTATATTGTTCCAAAAAGTCTGCAGATGCTCTTTTCAGGGAGAACACACTAACATTGTAACGAAAAATTTACTCGCTGTCATAAATTCATTGTACTTTCTGGAGAATAGGCCTTTGACATGTAGACCGGACTTTTCTTTCCATAAAAGTCTCGACCTCCATGTAAGGGTTTGTTTCCCACGGTAACTAGATTTCCCAAAAGCCACAAATTCATGTTTACATCATTTAGAAAGAAGTGAAACAGACGTCTGATTCTAAACAACCTTTCAGTGACAGTTTGCTTTCGACATATGATGATGTGTTGAATACATCGTGAAGTTTTGTGGTACTTTCGTTTTTTCTAATTACAGCCTTATGTGGTACAAACTACTGTTTTTCAGAAATGAAATAAAATTACATTTGGACACCGACAAAGTAAGATTAAGTTTCTAATAACTATTGATTATGATTACTTATAACTTTGAAAAAGGAAATGAAATTAATTAATTACTTTCTCTTGGACATCGAATGGTATTAGTTTATCATATTTCATATATATACTTTATTTGCATAAGAGCCCCGAAAAAATCCCACATTTGAATGTCGGGATTCGTTTCATTTGGATGTGTTTCACATTTTCAACTAACGAATTTTTTGAATTTGTGTATTTCTATTTTATTTCAATTTTAAGTTCAGTAAAACATGTCTAATTTAATTCTTTTGCTTAATTTGACATTGGAACTTTGAAGGACTTAAATTTATTTGAATTAATTTGAAGGCCTTCAAAATTTTCAGATGAACTGTTATAATTAAATACTTTAGAACAATTCATCAGCTAATTTTGGATACAGAGATGCGGGAATTTTCAAGCATAAAGGGGACTGTAATTGAGTTTGACGTATCCTCCTTTTGATAACGCTACATCAGATTTGATTGAAATCCTCTTCTTTAATATTTTTTCTGGTTTTGGTACTTTTTCCAGGTTTTTATAATTTTTAGGTTTTAGTTTTACATTTCTATAATTCTTATTTTGCATATTTATAGGATTTTTTAAATTTATTGAAATTTCACATTTTTTTTTTTTTTGTCTTTGTATAAAATTGGTTCTAAATTTCTTACCTTTTGTCTATATTAATCAATTTTCAGAAGCATATTGCGGGGAAATACTTTGAATGATTATATTTTTAAATAAAAAAAAATAATTGTGATAGTATGTATAATTTTATATAGAGATATATACATATTATATAATTGTTAACTATACATATATAATTTTTATATACAACTGTGTTTTAAAAGAAACGAACATTTGGAATGGCACGTCAACCGACAGAGGGAATGCACTGGGGCTAGTGAACGCACATGGTGGGAGATTTAAATAACAAACTGCAGCTTGTCTCCGGTGAGCTACAGCTGCTGAAGTGAGAACGTGCATAAGATGTTCGTCGGATTAGTGCCAAAGAGGCGCGAGCTTGCAGAACGACGTGTATGTGAGCGAAATTTTGCTACAAACTTGGCAAAACTTATGGCAGACGTAGAGACACTTCAGTTGCTTATGGAGAGTATATGGGGAGGATAGCATGAGTCACGCTGGAAAAGGGATTTGAGGGATGCTGTGCGCTGGAAGAGATTTGAATTGTTAAAAAAACCAGACTTGGACGTTGCCTCATGACAATGCGCTGGCTCTTTGTCCGTAGATATCTCGCAAAACATCACACTCCCTTTATGCCCCATTCACCGTATTCTCTGGACCTAGCCCAAGCGGACTTTTTCCTGTTTCCCATACTGAAAACCACATTGAGAAGACGTCATTTTTGAACCATAGAGGAGATTAGGACAATGCGATAAGAGACTTGGGCGTCATCCCAGAAATTGCTTTCCAGGAAGCTTTGCAAAAATGTAAGAAACGTTGGGAACTGTCTATTGCCAGTAGAGACAACTACTTAATGGGGACAGTATTTTAAATGTTGTGAAATAAGCAATAAAGTTGTTATAGCAAAAGTTTGGTTTCTTTTTTAACACACCTCGTAGATACATATAAATTGCACAATTATTAACTATTTATATATATATATATACATGTGATGTACCAAATGTAGTCGTAGCTCAAAGTATCAGACGATAAGTTTAAAGAAAAAACAGGATCCATTTATTAATTTCCATGAAAAACAGCAGTTACAAAAATCAGACCCCCGGAGTAAAATAAAAAAGAACAACTAATAACTTTTTGTATTGAAGTTTACTCCATCGTTACATTAATGAAAAGGCCCCCCATATTCCTTATGAGTCCTTTTATAATCCCTGGAAAGGCGGAGTTTCCAAGAAATGACGTCAGCCTCGTCAGCCAATCCAGTTGGCTTTAAATACTGCCAGAACATTCAATAACTGTACGTGTAGAATAGGCGAGAAAATCAACTTGACTACTGAGCTGTGGATTTAATTCCACGTACTTTCAAATAAGAGATCGTCGCCATTAAAATGAAAAGAACATGCACTTAGAATTGTGACTGGGAAAAACACAAAAAGAAAAGACGAAAATTTAAGTTAGGGTTTTAAGTGTATTTTTGACTATGGAACTTTATTATTACACACATATATATATATATATATATATATATATACAGTTTTAAAATGCTGAAATTAAAGTTTTCCTTTAAAAATAAACGTAGTTTTTTAATTTATTTGCTACTTGTAGTTCAGATATTTTTTGGGTTATTTATTCTATATCAAGAGGGGTACAAATTCCGGGACTGCCTCTGACGGCAAAAGTTCTAGCTACGCTACTGATTAGGGTTAATTCGCTTTTAACTTCATGTATAAAAAAAGTAAATGTGCTGACAAGTCCTGCACATAGAAGTGGCATAGAGGAACAAGCAATCTTTCATGGACCAGTCAAATCACCGATTACAGCTGAAACCCCACACGACACCTTCTCAGTTACACAATAGGTACTCATTTCATTCATTACTTGAGTAAGAATCCCCCCTGCCTACTTCCTACCTCTTCCCAAACCGGAATGAAAACCCAAACATCAGACACTGCTGGAAAAGTAGCAAATTTAATTACGAGTTAATAGACATGTACCTAGCTGGCTCTTTCTTCTTCAATCTCCCCACCACCACCACCGCGGCTTTTCGGCCATTTTTTTAACAGCCGTGCAAAGAGCAGATAAGGCCTGGGCAGGGAATTAGGCCTGCCCACTTTAATTGCGGAGAGCGCAGTTCCTAATAATGGGTCTAGATAGAAAGTAGAGCTCAGTTCTTTTCCTAGGCATTGATTCGCGTGGGTTTTTGATTGTTTGGTTCAGTTCGTGCACGCTCCTGGTACATTCTAACGAAGCGCGTCATTCATGGCGCTGGCGAATGAATATAGTTTTCGTGCGCATGACGTTTCTCATGCCTTTTCTATTCATTCCTTCCCCCTTATCTTGGCCTGAGTAATCAGTCCGAATTAGTCGGAGGCGAATGATGAGAATGATTAGGGATGATTGGGGCATCTCCGGAGGCCTCTTGAAAAACAGTCACATCTAGCAATATTCCTAATGAGGGAGATAATCGTCTTCAGAATCTGCTTTTGAGCAAGGGAGAAATTTGATTAATTATGGAGATAATTTAGCTGCTTCTGTGTGTATTAATTATCTTGGGAGCGTATTTTAGGAATGCTAAGCGGATTTAGAAGAAATTCCAAAGGATAGAATGTCACATTCTCTATACCGGCGATTCCCAACCTTTTTCTTGCCTCGACTCCTTTTAAAAAAATGGTTTTCTTCATCGAGCCACTTGCAAATTTCTCTTCAATATACAATATACAACATAATCACAATATAAATGTTGCATTTATAAATAACTTAGAGGTGACAATTACATTGTGAACAAAAGTTTTAAAAAATGGTTTATAAGATTTACATTATATTAGATTATGTATCATAATTATTAATAATTTTACAAACATAAGCAAGTTTTCAGAAACAAAATCACAGCTTCTAATAGCACAAAAGTTCAATTTTGATTAACGTGATGGTTGAGCTGGATGTATTTATGCAGTTTTTTCAATATTTGACATTAGATTGCTTGACTTTACAAAGTTTGGTCTCGTAGCATAACTGTACCCAAAATCCAGGTAGACTGGAATTGAATTATAGCTGAGTCTAAAATTAACAACACAGACTTTAAGAAGGGTGTAAAAAACCCTTTATTACAACTAAAATAGAACAGAAGATTGGTAGTGCTTCCACACTCAGCCAATACCTATTGGCGAGATAGCTTAAAATAACAGTCAAATATAATTTAAATTTATAACAGCCAAAAACTATATAACTCAATTACGCAAAGTTATCTCACAACCTAAGTGGCGTAGATATTTAAATATCGGCAGCAAATAATCAAATCAGAGAAATTCGGGCTATCATAACTGGGGAAAGCATAACATGCTTTCACAACACGCAGATAGGCACTCCGTGTTAGAATTTAACAACTCTAGCTTAAATTCCCAGTCTAATTTGCATTCTGGCAAGGAAACGGGACAAAGAAGTAATAGTAAAGATATAAATTATAATAACTGGTTAGGTTAACATAACGGGACGTTACAACTTAATTCTTAAATTACTTTGTTAAAAAATATCCAACCTTTTTTCTTGTTTCCTTTTTTCTCCCTCCCCCCCCCCACCTTTCTTTATTGTATACTACTTTCGTGTCCTTCCGTTTTATTTTTTATACTGCGTTTATCGCATAAAAAATTACATGTTTAAAAAATTATGCATTTATATATATATATAATATAGATTTCTTCCTTGAGGAAGCTACGCCATAAAGCTTTAAATCAATAAACAGTTAATTATCAGTTTTAATGATGATTTTTTTTTCTAATCAATGTGATTTTGATTATGCCGATCAATTGCTGCTGCCGACTTCTTGGTCATCATTGACCTCCTCTAAAATTTTATCGACTCCCAAGTGGCCCCACTCTTCTCTATACAATTTTGAAAAGTCTGGAAAGATCAATTTTATAATTTGAATGCCTTTCACTTGAGCATAAAGCAGTAGTACTTTTAACAATTTATACGACTGAGAAATAAAACCTTTGATTAATTGTTTCCTTGTTGCTATTATTCTAATATTAGTATAATAACAATAATAACAGAGATATCTGAAACGACTAAGATTTTAAAAGTCGCCTTTTGTTAAGGTTTTCCTGCGTTCTCACTGAACTCGCAGTCTACCAGCCTGCTGCTGCATTCACTCCTGCTAACTCATTTCTTTTTGTCTTTTTATCTTTATTGTTAAGCATAATGTTATTCGTAATTATACCATATACAATTCAACAGCAAAAACAAAAATTATAAAAGCGGCATTTGTTTAAAATTTCCATTGAATTGTTAAGTGTTGGCATATATTTTTTCTATTTTTTCAAATTTTTCTCATTTCATCATATCAATGATGAGTTTTCTAAGTAAGATGACTTACAAAACTTTTTTTCGGCTTTTTATTATTAATGTTTTGGGCGCTAACTTCATTAAATAGCGCTTTCTTCGCCCTTACGTCTTACAAAATTTAATTCAACAGCAAAATCACAAAATATTTTAAAACAGCATATCTTTAGAATTTCCGATATACGGTCTCGCGCGCTGGAGATAACACTGTTTTAATCCAAATTGTGTTGTCACTGCTTGCTTCCGAATTGTTGAGTTTATTAAAAATCCGTTAAACTTTTACAAAATATGAAATATAAAGTTAGAAATTCAAAATTCGGGCTTCCAGGTGCACATGTTCGGGTGGAGGACTACGCTATTCAAAATATAATGGCCCTAGGTCCCGTTCTTTTTTTTACAGTGAGAGAAACATATATACATTCATGCAGATTCTTCGTTATTTAATTTCTTTAAAAATAATATAGAGCAATATTTTGTGGCAACAGTTTGTAAAGTGATACACCGCTAAATCCCATTTCGAGACTATTAGCCAAGTCGGGCTAACGCCCTTTTGAGCTAATAAATAATAATGATAACTCTTATTCAAGGTGAAATGTGTAACCTTTTTTGAAAACATCAGTTTTAATTAGTAATTTTAGCTATTCCGTTTATATTGATTGGACAGTGTACTTATGATACCGCTTTTTTTTTTTTTTGGTGTGTGTGTGTGTGTTTTATTTTAGATTTTAAGCATTATTTGACTTGATTTTATCGGTTTCTCTGAAGATATAAATAAATTGGTAACTACATTTTCGCTTGACGCCATGAACATTTACGAAAATTTTCATAAGAATTCTATTTCCGTAAATTAGAAGAAGGCGACCTGTATTACAGTTCAAGCAAAGAAATTCTAAAGAAATTTCTTAAGTTTACAATTTCTTTTTAAATTCCTCTCCTCGCATTATCTTAAATTTAACATAGAATTGAGGTCTATAAAAGGCAGGTCTTCTGTTGAAAAACTCAGAGCTTAGTTTTATGCAATATTGTGCTTAATAATATTATAACTTTATTTATGAATTTAAAATTTTTGAAATTTTCAATAATAAACTTTTCTTAGAGACTTAAACTGCAGTCTGTAGTTCCCAAATTGCAACTTCCCTCCCCTATATTACAATAAGTTACTTTAGAATAGACACGTCTATGTCATTTTCTCCCACCCGACTTGATTCGTAACCATGTTAACGGTAGCTGCGACAGATAATCTAATTGCCTAATTTCCTAATTTTTCCCTATGTGATTTCCGTTCAGAGCGCTTCGCTTTGTGAAAAAGCGCACAAATAAAGGCTGACTTGAACTAGAGTCTCAGGTGAAATGGATAAAATAAGTGTTTTTCGGTGGTACTAACACTCGTTATGATCACGGATAGTAAACAGGGGAGGTTGGAAAAGCCCTTGAAGTGCTTTTTGCGAAGTACAGATTATAGTGTGTTTCTGCTGATAGGAGTATATCAACAAAATGAGTTGAGTGCATTTGAAAGGAAAAGAACAATATTCTTAGTATGGAATTATTTATTTTTTAAAGCCAAAAATTAAATCATTTTACTTTTAATGCATTTGATTAAACAGTGCAATTTTTTAAAAAACGTTTTTATACTTCAGTTATTTCCTACCCTTTCCTGGCATCGAGTTCTTTTAAAAGAGTGGTTTTCTTCATCGACCCCCTTATAATTGTCTCTGTAACATATAGCATACAACATAATTGTAATACAAATAATTACACTTAAGTAACGTAAAGATAATAATCAAGCTAACAACATGAACACAGGTTTTGAAAAAGATGGGTTTATTAGATTTATGTTTTATTACTTTTAACTTTGTTTTATTATTTTTAACATGAAAAATATTGGCAAGTTTTCCAAAGCATAGATTCTAATTGCACGAAATTTCAAATTTAATTAACTCGACGTCTGCCTATTGAGAAAACTTTTTTAAACATTCGCACAAAACTGTTTAATTTAATCCTTAAATCACCATTGTTAAAAAAAAATCAACCTGTTTCTTGTTTTTCTGCAGTAAATTATTGACTTGTCGGCCTGCTTCCACTAGGTGAAGAGAAAAAATGTGATTCGATAACAACATTCGTTTCGGGGAGGAGGGGATAGTAAACAATTTTATTGCATTTTTCATTTATATTTCTCTTATATAATTTCTTCCTTTTCATATAATATAGCTTTACATGACAGTTAATTATAAATTTTTATATATTTTTTCTTTTTTCTCCCTTTTTCTGTCTTTTTTTTTTTTTTTTTTTTTTTTTCGGGGGAAGGGGTATTAGTGTGTGTAATTGTTGTTGAATCAGTGCAACCTTGATTAGGCGGACTTAATGCCAGTGCATATTCACCTATCAACCTTCAACCGACACGTGATCATCATTGACACTCTTTAAATTTCATCAACCCTTAAGGGGTGGGTGAATGCCGACGTCGTTAGGAGCTCCTGGTTGCAGAGTATTTCATTTAAGCTCCAGTTACTAAAGCGATATATTAGCCGCCCATCCTATATAGTAGTTAGCCTCGCTGACTATCGTGCCGAAGGGCCGAGTTCGAATCTCGGAGAAGGCATGGATGTTTGTAAATGTATAGTGTCCGTGCGGCATGAAGGCACTCTAAATATGCGGCGAGCCGAAAGTCCTCTCGAGAGGTTGGTGGTAATTGAAGACGGGTTGGAGACCCTCGAACCCTTACCGGGGTGCTCTTAGTCAAAATTGGGGGCAGAACTGAGCTAAATTGGGGACAGAACTGTCACCTGTAAGGTGTTCAACGCTGTTGCCAACGACAGGCGTAAACTTGCGCTCCTTGCCACTAGGAATTCCGTGGGCTTGGGCTGACTATAGGTCAGGCAAGTGAACATTAGCAACAACAGCAGCAACGTGATATCCCCAAATCAGCATTTAGTATAGTTATTATTCCAACTTCTAGTTGTCTTAAGGGGAAGAAGGGGATCTTAAGAAGGGTCTTACTTACTCGTAAGAACTTAATTTGTAAAATTAGAAGTGGCGGAGCTGTACCGCCAGGGTAGGTAAACAAAAGTAAATAAAAAAAAGTGAAAATATTTGATTTGTCAAGAGATATATTAAAAATTAACAAGTGAAGCTAAATTAATTATAAATAGTTAAATAATTAATTAAAATTCCGGAACTCTTCTGATTTGGCTGGAATAATGGAGGCCGACTCTGGCTGAATTTAAGCCTTAACATGTATGCATCATAAACTATCAATTTAATCTTTTAAGACAGAGATTCCCAATAGGGTCGATAAAATTTTAAAGGAGGTCAAAGAGGATCAAGGGGTTGATTGGGGGGGGGCGATAGCTGATTATGCACCAACAATTGATCGTCATCATCAAGATTCCATTGATTACAGAAAAAAAAAATATTAACAAAGCTGGTAATTAATTTTGTGTTGATATAAAGCTGTATTACGCAGCAAAGAAGAAATCATATAAAATAAGTATAAAGGAAAAAATAATGCTAAAATTATTAATACATTTTTTAAATCAATAATATTTTTATATGCATATATATTACGCAGTAAGTGAGATATAAAAAATGTAAAAGGCAAGAACAAAACACAATAAAAATTACGAAGAAAACAAAACTAGAAACAGGTGAAATATTTTTTGGGGCGGTGATTTAAGAATTGAATTAAACAATTTTATATTAAATCCTGCAGAGCTATCGTATGCATTCAAAGCGAAATTTTGTGCAAATAGAATCTGTGGTTTCTTTTCTGAAAACTTATTTATGTTTGTAATAATAATAATAATAATACAAAAATAATTAAACATAAATCTAAACAAAACATTTTTTTTTCACAACTTCTGTTCATATTCTAAGCGAATTGTTATCTTCAAGTTATTTATGTTCAATTATTTGTATTATAATTATTTTGTATATTATAGAGAACTATGTAAGGAGGTTGATGAAGAAAACCATTCCTTTAAAAGGGATCAATACAAGGCAAAAGTCCGGAATCCATGTTTTAGGACCTGTCAGAAATAAACGATTTCATTATGATAAGAACTTGACCAAAATGACGAAACTTGGCGACATTTTAGATCCCCGATGCGACAGGGTTGCTATAAAATGCAAAACCCTTTCGCCGCCGTTGGCACCGTTAGCATTGCGAGGTCATCTCTCGAGCACCCGCCCTCGCCGCGAGTTTGGCGGAACTGATTACCCCAGAGCACGGATCGGGGTCAGGGGTCGAGCCGATCACGCGATCGGAGTGGGGAGGGGGTTGAAAAGCCGAATGGAGACCGGTCCTGTCTTCCGGACAGTTCGATGTCGCGATCTCTATCTCGGCTCCGCCAGTCTCAGAGGAAAACTGGCATAAATCCGAGCAATATTTTACTGCTATTTTTTTCAACGTTTTTTGCTTTGTAAAAAAAGCATTTTGTGTTTTTGTCGGTCCCCTTTGAGGCTCTCGAATTTTATTACTTAATCGACTGAGCAGACGATTTTCCCGATCCATCTGGGCGGGAAAAATTCCTCACATATTCGAAGGTTATATTTTTTATTTGTTTACTTTTTAAATGTTTATTTATATGTTTCCTCTAAAAATGATACGATTCATTTCCCCCCCCTTTAGCTTCACCCATTCTTATTTCAATTGTGTGCCTCCCAAAAGAGTGATAAAAATGAATGAATGATTGTTGCGAGATGGCAGTAGATGTCAGATACAAAAAACTTTGTTTCCAAGAATTTTTGTTTACAAAGTAAAATTGTTTTAATCTGTGAAATTATTCTGATATCAGCTTACAGATACCTCTTTTAGGAATTCGTAAAAAGTCAGGGACTGTAAAAACAAACAATAAATTTAATTGCATAATAAAAAATAAATAAATAAATAAAGTTAGCATTTTGTGAATATTTATATGAATAAAACCGTCGCTGAACCTGATTTGTAATAATTAATATTCTTGATCAAAGAACAACCTATAGGTGCTAATATTTTTTTAATAATTATAATGAAATAAAATCTTTTCAGAACGTTTTCGTGCTAAACTAATGCTGTTAAAACAGCAAAATTTTCGTCGAATCTATTTGTATTAATGCTCTTGCTGTAGCTGAAGGTATAAGATATTCGGTGAACTTATTTTGGCTAAAGATCTTGATGTAGTTAAAGACACAACGCTTTCGTTTACTTATTTGTATAAATACTTTTAATATAATTAAAGAAAGAAGATTTTCCCTGAACATATTTTTGCTAATATTCCTGATGTTTTTTAAAAAATAAAATCTTGGCGTACTTTTTCGTGCTACTGTTCTGCATGTGGTTAAACGAACAAATCGTTGTTGAACCCGTTTGTGCTAATACTCTTAAGGCAGCTAATGTAAAAATATCTTTCCTGAGTCTATTTGTGTTAAAGTTCTTGATGTAGCTAAAAGTACGATGTCTTTCTTGGACCTTTTTTGAAAGGAATAAAATAAAAAGATTTTATAGCTGAACCTATTTGTGCTAATATTCTAGATGCAGCTAAGGGGAAAAGATTTTTCCTGAACCTAGTTATGTTAATGTTCTTGATGTAGTTAAAAGAATAAAATCTTCATTGAACCTATATTTCTGCTGATCTTTTTTTCAAATGGTTTAAAGGACCATGTTTGAACCTCTTTGTTTTTATGCTTTTGGGAATTCTAAAGTAAAAAAGGTAGTAGTTGATCCTGTTTGCCCTGATGTTTTTTGAAATGGCGAAAGTAAAAAAGATCTTAGCTAAACCTAGTCCTTGTGCATATATATACTTGATACAGCTAATGGTATTATATCAATAACAGCTTGACACAGCTAAGTTAACATATGCTAATATCTTGGTACAGCTAATGGAAAAAGATCTTCCTGGATATAATTGTGCTGATGTTCTTGATGTAGTTAAACAAGATCTTCATTCGTTTTTTGAAATGGTTAAAGTAAAAAAGATCATAGTTGAATCTACTTTTGCTGATGCTTTTTGAAACGGCTAAAGTAAAAGCGTTCATAACTAAAACCATTTCTGCTGATACTCGTGACACAGCTAATAGAAAAAGATCTTTCCTTTAACTTATTTGTGCTTGTTTTTCATGTAGTTGGGAAAAAAAAAAGATCTTCGTTGAATTTATTTGTACTGATGTTTTCTGAAATGCTTAAAGTAAAAAAAGATCATAGCCTGTATCTCATTGTGTTAATATTTTTGATGCAACTAATGAAAGAAGACCATTTCTGAACCTGTTTGGGCCAGCAGAAGGTTTTATTTCTCAGTCATAGACCTGAAATTTAAAAACATCTTATTAGGTAAAAATTAAGTACAAGAATGCTACATTTTATCAAAAAATATTTATGTAAATTAAAATCTCATAGAAATTAAAACCAATGGCTTCTTTTTCAACGTTCGAGCAATTGAAGCTTTTTTTTATTTTTTTATTTTTTAAATGAATGAACTCCTAAATAATGGCGAAAGAAGTTAGAACTATCTGCCTGTGGAGAAGAGTGTTTTTTTTTAAAGTATTTTTGAGGGAAAATGGTTTATATTTATATTAGACGTAAGGAAATTCACAAAAGCTTCTGATTCTTTTTAAATGAACGAATTCCTAAATAATGGCGAAACAAGTTATAACTATCTGCCTGTGGAGAAGAGTGTTTTTGTGAAAGTATTTTTGAGAAAAAATTGTTTATATTTATATTAGACGTAAAGAAATTCACAAAAACCTCTAATTCTTTTCAAGTTGAACGAACTAATAAAAGTAAGAACCATCAATGAGTGAGTAATACCAGCTATAACCACTCGATCTTTGATGAACCGCACTTTTAATATTAATCAAGTAGAAAAAGTCATTCTTTATTATAGCAAAAGTGAAAATTTTCTTTTCCTTACAAAATTCTTCGAAAATTTATTACTTTTAAAAATCTTTAACAATTGTAATACTTTTATAATGCATATTTTTGAATTTACAGACTTTTGACTGTAATAATTTGTAATCCGTTGATAAATTTGGAAGTTTATAGATTTTGAAACGATTTAACAATTCCAAAAACTTTATATTACGTTTTTGAATAATTGCAAAACATTTTTGAAACACAAAAGTAATTACAATAATTTATAACTAGTTAAAAATTTGGGAATTTACTTTTTTAGAACTCTTCAATAGCAATAAAAATTTTATATCACATTATCAAATAATTCCATAGACTTTTGAAACCCTTTAATTATTACAATAACTTACAATCAGTTAATAGTTTTGAGGTGTTTCTTTTGAACTGATAACTTGCTAGTTAACTGCAGTTCTGTTTCAAATCTTTAATGGTAGTATTTAAAATTTTTTTTATTTAAAATATATTTAACAATTATTTCGGATAACAAAAAGAATATTTTAAGACCATTTTTAGTGTTTTGCCGTTTGCTTTTTCGCATTTTATTTATTTATGCAATCTATTATTCATTTTTGCCATTTAGGAAGTAGAACTCAAGAGTTTTTATTCTTTAAAAAGGAAATTAATATTTTAAATGTTGCTGAAGTTTAGTTCTTGAATTTAAAAAAATTTAAAAGATCACATATTTGCTCTGTTGCTTTCTCGGGAATCAGTGAAATCACATTTATACTGGTGGAATAAAGAACTAGGATATTAACGATGGAGGTGGTAAGTATACATAGCTGGAATTTTTCCATTTATTTGGAAAAAAACAATGGTTCAGTGACTTGTTCTTTTGTGCTTTCTTTTACTGGGATCAAAGGTTAAATGAATGGATCTTTGGGGCTTTCCTTTTATTGGAGCCAACAGTTAAATCAATATTCTTTAGTGATTTCTTTTTATTAGAACCAACCGTTAAATGGATGTTTTTTTTTTTTTTTACTTTCCTTTTATTGAATCCAATGGTTTTGACCCTTTCCTTTTATTGGAACTAACGGTTCAGTGAAGGACAGAGATATTGACGCTGGAGTTGGTATACAAAGTAGTTAAATTTCCTTTTATTGAAACAGCCATCTACACCGAAGGTGCTAACATTATTGTTTTTGATAAACTAGAAACAATTCATGTGGTCTTACAATAGTTTTATGGTAGTAAAACCTTTTGCCCCCCTCAGTCATCCTATTGGACTATACAGCAGCGATCTCCAAAGTGAAGTAAGCATATCCCAGAGAGTGTCCAAAGTGATATTTGGGAATACTCCAAAAAAGTAAGCTCACGATCACATGCGACTGCTTGATTCTGTACATCGTATTACGGGGCCCAATTTAACTACCGCGCTCTGCATTTAATAGTTTTAAATAGACGTACTGGGAGGCAAGATGGATAACGGCTCTATTTGTCATTAATTTTGAAAAGCTATCCTAAAGAAACTAATTCAGGTAAAGTACGAGATTCGAATATGGACTATAAAAATAGAGATATAGATTTCCTAAAAATAGAATATAGAAATAGCTTTATTAGTTACTTAACGGACTGGAAAATTGCACAAAGCAGCTGTTTATTATTTTCTCGCACCTGGTATTAAAATACAGTTTTTTTAATAAAATACAAGCAGCAGAGTCCCCTTATCTTGTACCTAAATCATTTTATTTTAAGCAGTTACTAATTAAAGCACACACCTGTTTCTTGCGTCAGTTGTATATTATTATCTGAAAAGTGCTAATTGTTAACACACCAAATTATCCATTGCAGCGATAAAAAGAATTATTTCATTCCATGTTAATCATCATTGACCCGTATACTGATTGTGCTACCTAGATTTGTCCCCCACGCAACTTAGCAAAGCAAGTGGTCTTTTGCACGAAACGTGAAGTGTTTAATCTACATATCACGCGGCATGGCAAATAACAATTCTATGAAACACAAAATCTTTAAACTTTCTTTCAAATTAGAAGAGCCTAATGAACAAAGCGATAAACTCTTTTCATAACAATTTAGTTTTTGTTTCAGCTAACTGTATAATTTTAAATGAATTCCATATCTAATACATCTAACTGATGATTGTGAGTATTGCTGTAAATAATAAATATCGTTTCTAACGCCAAATTTTGAATATCAAGTATACAATCGTTTGTTTTTTTTATTCTGATTAATTATTGATGTCAAAGTATTGAAAATTAATAGCTGGTAGCTGATATTTTATATTTAGTTTCGTACAAACAAAAAAATAGTTGATGTATCACTTACAATCTTATATGTGCAAATCTTTAATACAGTTTGTGCAAATATCTGGTTGTTTTTAATACGATTTGGTTATTCAAAAACCTATTTTGCTATATAGTCTTTCAGAGCTTTTATTCACCAAGTTCTCAAGCGTCCCTACTTACGTATGGAAAAAACTTTGACACAAAATTACAAAAAAAAAGGGGGGGAAGGAAAGAAAAGAGTTGTTTAGCACTTTCGCGTGTTCAGCTGTAATAAGTCTTGGACTTCCCCGCTTATCTTGTAAGCACCAATTTGTTTATCACAAAAATTAAAAACAAAAAACTTTAATAATTTTGATGGCAACGAAACGTCAGGCTGCATGCCTAATAACTCCCTATCTCTTCGCATCAACCTGCTACTCTGTATCTAAGCAGATGCTAAATGAGGCCATTTTAATTACTAGCGTATATGATGGATGTGTGTACTCGATTTTTATCCGGCTTAATTACCTCTTAATTATTTATTCATACGACTTCACTCTGCTTGATGTCGAATAATATTAGAGGAGGGCAACTTGCCTATAATCTATTCTTCTTACTTAAAACCAGCTGCCGAAAGGGTTGTAACAGTAAAGGTTTGAAAGAAGTGTAAAAATTGCTCAGCATCCTAACTTATTTTAGATAATTATAATATTTATGTTTCGTTTATCTGAGAAATTCCAAGGAACAGCATTCAAAACTGTATCGTGGAAAAAAGGGCATTGGGTAGTTTGATACAGAAAATTTTCTTTGGATACATTTCTTTAGACAGCCAGTTTTCTTGGGATGGAAATTTTTTTGCTGTATATCTTTGCTGCAGTAAGTTTTCGTTGGCGTATTTCTATGGTCACAGCGAATTTTCTTTGGTATATTTCTTTATTCATCGAGTTGTCTTTGGTTTCGAAAATTTGCTTTGGTCAAAAATTTTGTTTCTTTGGTCTTTGGTAAAAAAATGCGAGCTAATTTTCTTTGGTGCAGAAAGTTTTCTTTGGTATAGGAAGTTTCTTCGCTGTCTTTGTTAGCGACTTTTCTCCGGTACAAAAAGTTTACTGTGGTGCATATCTTCGGTATAGATAGCTTTCTTTGCTGTATTTCTCTAGAGATATTTTTGTTTGGGGCATTTCGTTGCTAAAGGAGTTTTCTTTGGTATAGAAAGTTTACTTTAGTACATTTCTTTGGTTAAATTGTTTTTTAGGTTGAAAGTTTTCTTTTGTGATAGAGTTTTGCTTATTACCTAAAGTTTTCTTTGGTCAATGAGTTTTCTATGGTATAGAAATTTTTATTTGCTATTTTTAATCAGCGAGTTTTCTTTGGTGCATAATGTTTTTTCTGCCATATTTCTCAAGTCAGCGAGTTTTCTTTAGTGCAGTATGTTTTCTTTGCCATATTTCTCAAGTCAGCGAGTTTTCTTTAATAAAGAAAGTTTTCTTTTGCTAAATAAGTTTTCTTTGGTACAGAGAATTTGCTTAGGTACGTCATTTTGTTTAAAGAATTTTAAGATAAAAAGTTTTCTTCGGTCAGCGAGTTTTTCTGTTGTACAGAAAGTTTTCTTTGATATGCTGTTTTTGGTAGATGAGTTTGCTTTGGTATATTTCTTTCGTCAAAGAATTTTCTTCGAGGCAGAAAATTTTCTTTAGTCAAGGAGGTTTCTTTGGTGCAGAAAAGTTTTCTTTGGTATACATCTTAGATACGTGAATTTTCTTTGTTATAGAATGTTTTCTTTGCTGCGTAGTGTATTTGTTTGGTCTGAGAGTTTTGTTTGGGGCGTGTGTTTCCTTGATCATAGAATTTTTCTTGTTATAGAAAGTTTTCTTTGTTGATAGAAATTGTTGTAAATTTGTAAATTTGTTGATTTCTTTGTTGTTTGTTTATTGTTGATCTAAATTTCATAAAACCTAGTCCATCATTTCAGCTTTTCTTGCAGAACTAACCTGATGTAACAGAACATTGATGGCAGGAATTTTCACAGTTTCCCAATCTGTCAGACATAAACTGACAGGATGATGTGGTTTCGACCTGCGCTCAACAATTAAATGCCCATCATATAGATTTCAAAACGAATTTTGAGGATTTTTGATTTTAAAAATACCACATTATCAATCCATATGGTGATAATGAAGACTCAGATGTCATGTTACAAGAAGAACTGTTTGGAATAAACACTAACGAAAAACTTACACATGGAATTAAAAAAGGGACATCAGCAATTCTAGCTTCAAAGTATTTGTTACTTTTCTGCATTATGGACTAGAAAGTTTTTGATATTATTTCCAACTCCATATTTCGTGAAAAGGGGTTTCAACTCAGTTGCCAATCCGTTACTAGATTCGCATTTTGCGCCATTTTGATGAACAAAAGCATGTGATTAAAACTTTGCATGTTTTTTTTTTTATTTTAAAATTTTCTGTTGTGTAGTAAACCCTATCAAAGTGAGTAGCTTTGTGGCAGCTGTCAGAAACACATTTGAAGTTGATGAAGTTTTAAAAATTCAATATTAGGATAATGTTCCAAAACCACTCAGGCAGTTGAAAATTTCACCTGACAGTTGTCACTGTCAGATAAATTTTAAACCTGTCAGGTAAATTTCGCACTTGTCATGTGACACTGCCATTCATTTTTGCTTTCACCAGAGTAATTAAGTTCATTAAACTTTACCCTCGATTTCACTCTGTCTTTGAACGCTCCAGTATAAATATTATACTGCCTCACAGGTTTTGGGACGGAAAAATCGGCAAGTGCTCTACGGAACAAAAATTTTGAGAACCTCTGGCATAGAGAGTTCCTTTTATGTAGAGAGTTTTCTTTGGCATATTTATTTGATTAGCATTTTTTTTTTGTATAAAAAGTTTTCTTTGGTATATATCTTTGGTCGGAGAGTTTTCTTTAGTATAGAAATACGAAAATGAAAATGGCAATTCGAAAATTTCAAATTATAACTGAATATCTGAAAAACATTTTAAAGTTAAAATGTTTTAAATTAAGGAAAATACATACAAAAATTTCAAAAATAAGTATAGTAGAACCTCTATCAGCCAAGTCTCTATCAACCGATGTATTTATTTACCGAGATGACAGTCAGTTTAATGAGGTCATTGGGAAATCTAGCAACATCAGAAAAGGCTGAACAGAAATCCATAACATTATAAGGTATTTTGTCCCTTCTTCCAGCATGCCTTCATAGTGTAACGGTAACACACTCGGCACGCTTTGGAGAAGACCAGGTTTGAATCCCGGCGAGAGCATTGCTCATTTTTCATGTTCTCTGCTTCAAAATAAGCTAATGACTTTATAGTGGCACCCGAACTAAAAACATGGTGGTTAATAATTCGTCACCATCAGGATTTAGGCAATTGGAGATCCTCAAATCAATTCGTATTTCATAAAAATGCACCAAAGAAATTTAAAAATTCACATTTTGCATAAATTTTGATGGAGTTTTTTATTTTATATTTTCATGAAATAATTTTTTTATGTATGTGGGTAATTTGTTTACTTCAGGAAAACAAACTTTATTTACTAATAAAAGAATTTATTAAAATACTAATATTACTTGTTTTTAGAATTTCAGACAAACAATTTCAGAATCTCCTTGCAAATATTTCGTTTCATTTCTTAGATAAAAAAATCATATTTATTATTATTACCAACACTTAATAGTGAATTTTCACACTCGAATAATATTAAATTCATTTTGAAAAGAATTACAATTTCAAATGCTCCGTTGTTTATTTCTGCATTTAAGTTTTTGAACCTATAATGGTTTAAGAAGGAAAATATCCAATATTAAAAAATATATTCCTTTGTTTGTTCAAGAAACTCACATAAAAGTTATATCACTTGCGTGAAACTTGCGTCAATTGAATTTGGCTGTTAGGAGCCATCAGCGTATTCTGTGTACAAGAAATGCAGAAAGTAGCGCCATCCGACGCAGTGTCGTTCGAGTTGTAGTAGAAACACAGCTAAAACATCTTTCAGTCATTCGGCAGCATGTTGCATTTTAGCATAAATAGCCTTTTAGCAAAGAAATTCGAGTTTTTTGTTTTTTAGGAACAGTTCCGTGTCTGGTCACAAATATATATCTCATCCCTTAGCTTCCAAAGCCGCTCTTCATTTCTATCAGCCATGATCTATGGAATTAAGGTTTTCAGACAAATCAAGCTATCAAAACTATGTGATGATAGAAAGCTAGTGGACAACGGGTGCTAAAAAAGACATTCTACCAGTTCTTCCTGTAACGTAGGGGCTCTAAAGCAAGTACTCCTAATGTTCCAAGAGGTCCAAACGTTCAGCAAGTGCTCCTATACTTCGAAGATGGCTAGGCAATCTGTTTCTAGAATTGTAAAAATTTCTGGAAACATTCGTCCAGAAATTTTTAGCAAAAGAGAACTGTCTCTTGAACAAAGGTATAAAAAATGTATAGAGAAAAAAATTAAACCAATGTATTATTACAGAATTTCATCAAAATCTTCCTATTTCGTATTTGAAGTTCTACTTTATAATGAGCCTACTTGCACAGAATTAGACATCTCTTTTACTTCCGCTGCTATAGTATAAAATAACACTTATTGCAAAATCTCGTTAAGAAGTTCAGTCTAAACGGCTCTGCACAGTTCTCATATCAAATTAAGGCTTTTTTTTATTTAACTTCGAATATGTTTAGTATTTAACTTTTTAAGCGTCCCAACGTAAGAGAAAACATAGTAAATAATAATATTTGCAAGACATGAATACCTATTTGAAATTTAAAATTACGTAAATTTCAAACTTTTATTAATGAGAGATTAATATAACTTGCTTATAAACACATTGTCCGTTTTGCAAATTTATTAGCAATAAATTTTAGAAAAGTTAATGCGAAAAGTCAATCAACGAAACGAATTATTAGGATCACTCTGAAGATGAATAAAGAGATTCTTCGAAAATTTCAATCGGGAAAACATCCAAGAATGTTTCGATGGCGATTCGACTGTACTTCAATGATGGGGGGATGATGGCATTTGCCCAGTTTCAAATGTAAGAAAGACAAAAGAAGCAGAAGATGACGCTGAAAATAAAAGTGAGAGAAGGTACTGACAGTTGCACGAAGCAGCAATGACTTCTAATGAAACTCTGTTGGACTTTGTCGACGAAAGAGAATTCGAACACATAAAATAACACTTCAAAAAATACGCAGTAAAATTCGACAGTTATTTAAACTTTCTCAAAAACAGAGTAATTAATGTTTTAAGGAATAAACTTGTACAATTTACTTGAAAACTGATAAAATAGACTGTCAGTGTTCTTCAGTTATCCGTGATTTGCTTTCCCGGCAATATCCTCGATAATTGAGAGTATACTCTATGTGTGTATGACTATAAATCAATTGTTTATGTATGTTATGTACGTTTATACGTTATTGAATTCATTTTACGTTAAATGAAACTTAGATTGTAAAAAGTAGGTAAAGATCAATAAAATAAATCCTCAACTT
Source organism: Stegodyphus mimosarum (assembly GCA_000611955.2). Taxonomy (NCBI): domain Eukaryota; kingdom Metazoa; phylum Arthropoda; class Arachnida; order Araneae; family Eresidae; genus Stegodyphus; species Stegodyphus mimosarum. Next base: position 186,442 of record KK117232.1, read on the forward strand.
AGAATCGATTTAGACGGGAGCGCTGAAACAGCACTTGACGCAAACCGAGGACCATCTCTATACGCATCTCTATACGCCATATGAAATGACAACTCTGTAGTATTTTTGTTCGACATGAATAGAAAGAATGGAATTCTATTGCTTTCATTCGTTTATTTCTGCAGGCCTTGAAAGAATAATTTAAATAACAAGTAATCCCTCAAATACAGAAAGAAAGATAATGAAGGTGGAATTGGTAAAAGGTGAACTTTTGTCCAAACTCAAGTACAATGTGTCGCAAAAAAATTATGAAGACCAAAAAAGGAAAAAAATGACAAAAATAGTGTTTGAAGAAAGAAAGATGTAAGCAAATTTATTCTTCTTATGGTCTTAAGTAAACAAAATTAAAACCAATGAATTATAAATCTATTTTCGATATTTTTGAATTAATATATATATATATATATACGAATTACATAATGCAGTTTTCTATACGGTTCCCCGGTTTCTATCTTATATTTAGGAAAGTTTTATGCTCCTTTTGAAAAAGTAAAACAAAAAAAAATTCGACTCCCACATGAAAAAAATTGATCGACACATTTAATTCAAATCTGGGATTGCTGACCTCGTTTAAAACTTGTAGGGATCAATTAACAAATAAATTAGAATAATTTGAGATAAAGACTCTCTCCTTAAATGTCAAGCAGTAATATTCTTTTATAATTCACTAGAGTATAGCATTCTGTAGCTTATAACTTTGTTACAAATTGTAAGTTTATTATTATTTTCAGAAACCAGCTATTTATTGACTAAGATCTCTATTGTCCCTTCTCTTTCCATTTCCTGGCCAGAATGTAAATTAATTCTACAGTATTTAAGATGAGATTTTCGGATTGGATTGTTTCTGCCTCTCGAGGCCACGTTACGAGGATTCGCTGGCTCCGACAAGATTTAATTATTCAGCTTTGCATACTAGTTGCCTATGTTTAAACTATTAAGCCAAATTAAGCATCAAATAGTACCTAATGTCTCTACAACTTTACCAGCCAAAGTAGTCTGGGCATATAACTGGGATAACTGATGACATCGCCAGCGGTGGTAGAGCTTGCGAAGTCGGTTGCACCAGGCAACAGCAGCATCTCGGCGCCAGAATGGTCCCGTGGGCACTAGGAAATCATTGCTAATCTGAATAGCTAGTATAAGGGGCGTACGTACTTATTCAGGATAAGTAATAGGTGTTCTCTCCACTTATACCTAACCTAACCTAAGTATGCAATTCGTCCGGGTGTCTGGACCTACTGTCATCTGTCACTGCGGTGGTATATGTGGACACGAAAAGTGCATTTATCCTGATTTAATGAAAAGGTTTGTGTTAAAACTTTCCCAAGACTTTGTAGTTAATTTCAGAATAAGCCATATTTAGCTTCCAGGCTATTAGGAGTTTGATATTAGTTTACGCTGCAAAAACAAACCAAACTCTATAAAATGATATAAACTTAAACAGTACTGGTATATAAATTACTAGTACGGAAAAATTTCCGTACTAGTAATTTATAAGTCTTCAAACACTAAATACGATGCTAATATTCTCAGATATCATTCATTTAGAATCCTAATCTAATAATAGAAAAAATTCATAAAAATTGATTTTTTTTTAAATTTTTAATTTATGTAAATAATGTTACAAATTGGTAATTCGTGAATACTGAAACCTTTCATTGTTTTGTAGAGCACTAATCTTATTTTTGAGTAAGATCACCCTTTTTAACTTGTATTGTTCAATATTTTTCACGATAAACTGTACAGAAATGATCGTCACTTAATTTATTGATATAAAAACCTGTTTCTGAACTGATATTTGATTTTTATTGAAGTAAAAATGAAGCCATTTCGGTCTTCAGTTTACGTAAGGCCTGTAAATATAATCTCCATCTTCAAAATGAAATATAGCAATCGGTTTTTGTAGCACGAGTGTCGCACCCTTTATATTTTATTAAAATTTTCCCAAATATAAGTATATAAACCAGCTAGATTTCATAAATTTTGTTAAATCTATTTTTTTTAAGTTTAAATATGCCAAAATATGAACATTTACATCATTTAATACATTTTCGTAACTAGAAGTATATATAGCTACGACCAACGGTTGAGAAAATAAAGGCCAAGTAAAGAGTTTTAAGGACATGGCGTGTATACAGTAGGCTCTGTTTAATGTGATCTTGTTTGTCTATGGCTATTTTGATAGCATTAAAACATGAGAAAAAGTATCCTCCAAAACTGAAATGAAATTTAATTAATTTAATATAAATATAACTAGAAACATAGGAATAAGTACTTCCACAGCATTTTAATTAGAAAAATATAGTTGGTAAAGCATTTTATGTGCAGGACTAGTTTCGATGGTTTTGTGAAAATTTGCAAATATAACGCTGATTTTTGTTGTTTGACTTCTAAATTAATATCTTAATGTTAATTAACCAATTATTAGGATTTAAGCCTTTACTATAAACTTTTCCTTTTTGTACGCTCACCAGAATGCAAGATAGGTTGTATATTTAAGCTAAGGATTTTGAGTCTTTAGATATGAGCTTCTAGCAGTTAGTATTTTCGCCAGCATTGCTTAAATATGATAGTCCAGCCTTAGAATTTGCTTAGCCGATGTTTTCTGTCCAATATGTTAATTTTAAGGTCCACAAGTGGGAGAAGTTACATCTACAGCAAGTTTTGCCATAATGTTCAGTTTTAAGTCTAAATAAAGGGCTTATTTAAACCTTTTGTTGTTGTGACTTATCTTACTTGTCTGACAGTAACGCCAGAACAAGCTCACGGAATTTATCGTGGCAAGGATTGCAAAAATTGCGGCTGTTGTTGGCAAGAGTCGTGAGCACCATACAAGTTACAATACGACTTTGCTCAGTTCTGCCTCCAGTTTTGATGGACAGCACCCCCGGGGGGGACAGGTCCGAGGATCTCCCCCCTCTTCCCGTACCATCAACCTCTCGAGAGGATTTTCGGCCTCTGTGGTCCCTATGCCACACAGGCACTTTCGGTGCAAACATCCGTGCCTTTTCCGGGACTCGAACCCGGGCCCTTCCCTACTGCAGTCAGCCTCGCTAATCACTATCCTGGTTGTGCGACTTATTTAAACCTTCTTCTGTATTTGTGAGTTGCTTAAGACATGGTGATTACTCATTATTTGTCTAATAAGGTCTGCAGTACTTTTTTTCTACTTCCAGTTACAACAGGAGTTCTACAAGTTTGTTAATATACTGTTTATGATATCTTTAATACACCAAAGCTCATTCATGAACAGTTCATAAGGTTACTGGAAACTGTTTGACCGATGCTGTACCACGAATCTTAATACTCGGAGGGCGACCTTCTTTGAAAGGGAACTTGCGAATGTAAAACTTAAAATAAAGCAAAAAATTATCCTTAGTTTGGCGTAGGCGTTTTCATGGGATTTTTTCTTTTCCTCGTAGACTTTTTTTCCCCTCCTGAAGAAGAGGGACCTGTGTCTGATCCTCACAAAATCGATCAAGTGACTTAAAATTTATGTCAAACTAAAGTTCTTTTTTGCTTAATTTTAAATAATTGATTAAAATTGAAACCAAGGTTTTGTGGCGACTTCATCCCTTGACTGGCGGCACTTCTTTTTTTCTAATTGGCAGTTTTTATACTGCATTTTAAACTTATTTGGCGACTTCACTTCAGTTTAAAAACAAATTTATTCTGCAACATTTTGATTATATTAACCGAATTGTTGATCACAATAAGTTATATATTTTCCATAGTTTCGTTTACAAAAAGCCGGGCCTACGGCAATTCGATAACAATACGCGAATTACAACATTAACTCGGATAACAGTGGGCGGCATCTGCTGCATATATATATATATATATATATATAT
>KK117232.1:193822-239988 GCA_000611955.2 Stegodyphus mimosarum
AAGGAAATGTCGAATATAATAATAATAATAATAATAATAATAATAATAATAATAATAACAGACATCTTCTTATAGGGTTACTAGAGATTTTGAAGCCGAAAAGCATGGAGAAACAGCAATGGCTTCATCGGAATTCGAACTGAAGACCTCCTGATTGCTAGTCGGACTGGGTTCCAATTACACCGTGAAGGCAAGAAGTAAGGAGAGAGAAAATACCTTTACGCATTAACTAATTCGCAGATTCCGATAAATGGGAAAAACTTACAGAAGAAAATTACTTCATTAATTCGAAAATTTTGTGTTTGGTAATTTAGCAGGACTAAAATTAAAAGAATTATGAAAGGACCGACAATGATTAGTGTCGGAAAATTATTAATTTCTCTTTTTTTGATACGCTATTCGTATCAAATAATGAGACGTCTTAAGTCTTATGTATATTAATTGAAATTTAATAAAATGTTTATATTTGCATTAGCTCTATCAAAGACGAAGCTTTATTTACTTTTCATTCTAATCTGATAAAACGAATTTAAACCCATCGTCGAATCTTCCAAATTGAACTCGAGTTCCCTCTCAGACGCTTCCAAGGACCCGAGGCCAATTTATTTACGTAATTGTTATTTTTCAGTATGCAAAAATAAAAAAAAAAAAAAATCATCTGAAACCGCACCCTTCAATTAGAAAGACATTTACAGGCATTTAACGGTCGAATAAAATTTGAAAAATAAGCAAATAAATAAATAAAACGAGACCACGCCCATAAAAATTTGACCATCCGAATTGAATTATCTCCGTCCAGATACAGGAGCAAAAACAATTGAAGAACTGAGCTCTTCCGTTCCTAATCACCTAAAGTACATTCAAATAAGCAAATAAATAAATAAATAAGCGTTATTATCGCCTGAGTAATCCAGGGACATCGAGACTCAAACCACTTTGCTCTTTAAGACAACAGGCATCTGCCGCATAGTTGGCCCTCAGTCATGCAAGGCTGTATAGCGCCCATTAAGGTCTCTCTTGCCGGTTACGGTTGGCTGCACTCGCGCCCAATTTTAAGAGCTGGCTGACCTCTCCTTCGGACGGGTGCTTGTTCGTTGGACGTTTCCCGCAAAACGATAAACTTTAGGTTTCCCCGAAATTATCGTTGAACGTTATTTTCTACCCCCCCCCCTTCATTTTCTCCCCGTTGCATTAGCATTTTGAAAGGACAGGTACCATGTGGCCAATTTTCTGTCTGGACGCTGACCAGAAAATGTATGCATCTGGTAAATGTCAATGAAAACGTCTAAATGTATTGCTAAAACATTAGTCAACAATTATTAGCCACACTTTAGTCAAAATTGTAGCATTTTCGTTTGCTATTCCATTTCTTTTGCCTGTAATTGTTAATAATTCACTGATACTTAGAAATGATGGTACTACTACTAATAATAACATAATAATAATAGTAATATTAGTGGAAGCATATATAGTACTTATAATAATGATGATCGATCGAACAGTCGAACCTCCGCTACTCGAGGGATGAAATAAGATGAAGATGAATTCAAATGCAGATAATGTAGCCTGAGACCACGTACACCATATATTGATAACTTAAACTTGCTTAAGTAATTAACGACGCGTATTTTAAATCTCGGCTAGTAAGATGTTAAAGCTGGAGTAAATCTATGGCAGAGTAACTACAATGAGAGTAACTACAACTACTGCCAGAAGTTCTGGCTCTAAAATATTTAAATCCACGGCTTAAAGGCACAAAAATGAATTTGCATTCTGGCGAGGACATACAAAATGAGGACTGGGCTCATAATAGTGAGGATGTGCAGTTTGGTGGGGACTGGTGAGTCATAAAGGTTCAACTAATAAGAGCTGGTTAATTAACATAGAATCCTATAAATTAACTGAAAATGCCGTAAAAATGGCTGAAAGTGCACTTAAAATGGAAAAATAATAAATATAGAACGATAATATAAAATGACGTAACTGACAAACATTCACAAACAGAATAAAACCCAAAAATTGCACATGCCTGCCACTTGAATTCTCTTGCTTCTGCCGAATTTTAAATTTCATACAAATGTATTAAAATTGCAATGAATTAATTATTAAGAGCTTCTTGATGTTTGCGGAAGTGAAAGATCTGTTGCCAGTATATAAGGTTTTTTATATCGTGAGAAGCTTCTCTCGACATCTGTTGCAGTTATTGGAGCATACTTAAAAAAAAATTAAATCATTTATCTTTCTCTTTTTCATTTTCAATAAGATTTTGCTTCTCCTGCCAAGATGAAAGATATTTTCGGCACAATTTGGAAACCATGTTTTTAGTCAACACTGCTGATTTTAGAAAATGCATTATTTGAAACTTTGCCTTTGGCTTAAAACGTTCCCTAATTTATCAGTGTAATTTATTGAATCCATATTTCCATATTTTCGCCTTGTAAGGATTCAATAGTTGAAATTATGATCCTGAAATTGGATTTGATATACGTAAGATTTTCTTCAATGCACATCCCTTTTATTTGAAGGGTACGTTCATTTTTTTGTTTGATTTCTAGGATAGGTCTTAAAATGCTCTGAAATGCCCTAAAAACTCCAAAATGTTCTAAAAGTTTGTATTGTTATTAGGTTATTTTGAAGCAGAAGATGAGAAAAAATGTGCAATACCCTCGTAGGGACTCGAACCTGAACCTCTCGAGTATGCAACGACAGTGCTACCGTTACACCCCGAAGTCATGCTGGAAAGAGGAAGAAAATACCTTATATACTCTTGCTTTTAAAGGGCGACTGGGGATGAGGGAAATTGATCTCCAAATCCTGGTGGGACAAATTATCGTGCACAACCTTTTAGTTCGGGCGCCACTGTAGAGTCATTAGATTATTTTGAAGCAGGGCACTTTAATAATAGGTAGTGTCCAGACTGGGAATCGAACCCTGTATCTCTCCTATGCGCTTAAAATTTGCTTCCAATTACATCACGAATGCATGCAGAAAGAAGGGAGAAATTTCCTTATATATCCCCCCTTTTAAAGGGCGACTGGGAATAATGGCAGCCAGTAGCCAAGTTCTGGTGTTGATGAATTATCGACCATGACCTTTTAGTACGGACGCCACTTATAGAGTCATAATTTTGGGGGGGCGGGGTCAGGAGACATAAAAAATGAGCAATGCCATCGCCGGGACTCGAACTTGGACCTCCGGAATACAGTCCGAGTGTGCTTACCATTACACCATGAAGTGCAGGCTGGAAGGAGACGGAATATACTTTATAAACTTAAAAAATGCTTTGAAAGAAGAAAATGCTCAAAAAATGCATAGATCATCAAAATCCGGGTTTGATAATAACACATGCAAACTGAACACTTCTCATTATAGTCTACTATCTCGTAGAGTTTTCTACTAGTTTTAAAAAAGTTCATGGAAAAACTAAATTAAAAAATGTAAAAAGTATTAAAATTGAAACGAAATTTTAATCTGATCTTGGCATGCAGATTTGAACGCAAAACCTTACGCTTAAAATTGAACTGCTGAAAATGATAAAGTGAAACAGCAGAGGTAAAATATTTTTTATATTATTTTATCGCAAATTAACCCTAAGGGAAAATTTGTGTAATTATTTAGTAAGCGAAAAATTTAAGTAACTGTACATTTATTTCTCTGGATCGCTTGCGTACCGAGATTTCTATTTTTAACATAATAATAATATTTTCTATTTGACCAAGCTACAAAATACAAGAAATGAGAACAATGGTTACAGGGGAAAGCATCGGAAACATCTCGCACAAAAACATTATCGAGATCATTGTGGGGTAAAAAATCTTCCGAGAAAATAAAGCAGTTAAAAAACACTTAGCAGTTTTAAAGCTTCACAATATAAAATATTGTAGCGAAAAATAAGATATTTTGATAATTAATTAGACAATTTTAATATACCTAACCTCATGCAGTTTCTCATGTACTTTTCTTAACTTTTTTTATACTGTACTGTACATTATAGTTTTACTGAATGCAACTTCGTAAAAGAGATTCATTTAATAATGACATTAGTAGTTGATATGCTAAGTGTAAAATTCTAACTGCTAAACGTAGCTTCTACACACTTTCAAATTTTGAATGCTTATGTTTTCAGTAAAAATTAATTCATCAAAAATATTAAACATAAAAGTAAAAATATTCCTCATCTCTTTTTGCCCTCGCAAATCATTACACAAACATTAAAGTTCGAAAACCTATGTGTGCGATCGTTATCATCAAGCGCTAGTTTGTAGGTACTTTATTTTTCACAGTGATATTTTACACAACGATGTATTTAAACTGCGAAGTTCTTAAAATACTTTGTTTTCTACCATGGGTTTTAGCGCTGCGATGTTTTCTAATTGCTCTCTTTTTTCCCACGATGTTTTATACTGCGACGTTTTCCTCTGTCGTTGTTTTATCTGTGACATTTTTTCACGATGTTTCTGCCACGATGTTTATGGCGAATATCGAAAACAATAGGAGCTTGAAGAGTTTTCCTCTTCGAAGTATTTAAAAAAGACTGAATTTTGTATTTTGTCTGTATATCACGGGAATTCGCTGGTACCAATTAAATACAGATATCAAAACCCCTTCTGCATTAAACCTTTAAAACAAAGTTGTCGGACTTTATTTTAGGTATACTGGCCTTTTCCTTTTACTCTTTCTCTCATTTATTATGCGCTGAGGGTTTCTTCAGTTCTGTTACACATGTAAAATAACGTGGTTTTTATTTCAAGTCACGCAAAGAAAGATAGAATGTATCGGAAGAAAAATGTGTGATAAAAATATTAAACAGGCAGCCGGAGATTTGAGAAGAAAGGCAGGGGAATTTCTCCAACTCATTTTAAAGCTATATCCCTTAAATCCTTTCCTCGGGCATTAAGCTGCGGTGAATAGATGAATTAATAAAGACTGATGGCAACCTGCTGATGTTAACATATTCGTCTTCACTGTAAAGAAAACGAACTCTCTCTCTTCGTGATCACCTTCCTAAAGCGACTACTTCAAAATTAATTAATATTTCTGTAGACATTAAAGAAAAATTGCCTTTCTAAGAATATTCCCCATATAAGAAACATACCTCCACAAAAAACCAAAGTCATCTAAAACCGTGAGTGATTAGCATAATCATAGATAGATCACGCACCTATCTATGATTAGCATAGATAGGTGCGTGATCTCTTATTATAAATGGTTAGTACATCCGGCTAGCAAACAGTAATCCGTTGCTTGAATCCCTGCGAGAGTACAGTTGATTTTTCACGCTTCCTGCTCAGAAACTCCTAATGGTTTTCGCACTAAAATGTGATGGACAATAATTCGTCACTAACTGGGTTTGGTCGACCGGGTCTCTTGCCTTTTCTCAGTCGCCTTTTTCATTTCCTAATGCACACTCTGGTGGTGTGAAAATTAAGCCATGTGTTACAGTTAATCAGCTTTTTGAGATTATTACTATATTTCCAGGATTTCACATTACTGTTTTTTCATACATTCCAGGTAAAAATTCGAAAGCTGTATTAAGTAAGTATAATTACTGTATGTTTTGACAAAGATCATTATCTGTTTCGTGTTTCCATCAACACACCAAATTTTGTGGCTCCAAATATTAACATTTCTGAAGTTATTTTAACATCGATGTTTCGATCCCAAAACGTTTTTACCTGGTACGTTAATATCGGATATTTTGCGAAGATCTGAGACAAATGTTAAGATAATAAACGGCAAAAACATGCGACCCTATTATTAGAAGTAGAAAGAGAATTTACAGCATTTAACTGAAACTAGTTCGCGACTTTGAAAATTATATTTTAAATGAGACTTTAATTACAATTAATGCAATTTTGCAGTCGCGCATGAAAATTTCATGTAATACCTTATCCGTCCCTTATCTTTACTAACTTTATTATCCGAAAATCAAGTGAGGAAAATTAGGCGAATAATGTTCCGAAGGACGCTGTTGCAATAAGAACATAATAAACGAAAAGCAGTTATAGAGAAACCAGAGGTAACTACTACAATTATTTCTTTACACCAAATCTACATTCCAATACGAATGCATAATAATATTAACATTACACTATTTAATAAGATATTTTCATTTCTATGTCCTTGTAATTTGGATCTTCTCCGTTTTTATTCTACACCTTAGGCCTCAGATCTGAGCCGATGACGTCAGTTCGTCTTTGCTTCGCTGTAACGTTTCGGTTCTTGTATTAGACTGGCATTATAAGGTATTTTATCCCTCCTTTCTACACGACTTCGTGTATAACTGTTAGCATACTCGGCGCGTATTCGACAGGTTCAGAGCTCGAGTCCCAGCTAGGGCATTGCTCAGTTTTCGCGTGTCCTACTTCAAAAATAACTTAATATCGCTACAGTGGCACCCGAACAAAAAGGTGGTGGATTATGATTCTTCTCCACCAGGATTTGGCGATTGGGTCCCCTAATCCGCAGTCGGCATTTAAGAGGGGGAGTATATAAGGTATTTTTCTCCTTCCTCTCTGCTTGCCTTCGTGGTGTAAAGGTTAGCAGACGTGGCACGTATTCGAGAGATCCAGGGTTCTCGTCCCGACAAAGGCATTGCTAAATTTTCACGTCTTCTACTTCTAAAATAACATAATGTCTCTACAACATTAAGTTCAATAGTTGGAAGGAAAAGGTGCGGCATGGCCTTCGTGGATAGTTTGCGAGCATTTGTCTTTATTAGTAAGAAGAAAACAATCCCTGCATGGACGAATCCCTTTCGAAATTCCGGAAGGCTCGTTCTCTGAATGCATAAGGAAGGAGAAAATTACGCGAATATTTTAAAAATTTTCAGAGCCTGGTGCTAAAGCGTTAAGGGGAAAATACGAGAAGGAATATGGTATATTGCAAGAGATCAAGATCATTTTAAAAACTATTCGTACATAGGGCGACGTTTAAGGTCCTAAATGCAGCACAGCGTCAAGTCACTCGAACTTGACGTGCCACCACAGAAAGAAGTTCACGGCCAGTATCTTTAAACCGCAACAGAAACAGCCACATTCAATTATCTTCAAACCGCAAAAGTCAAAAATTTGAGGAACATCATCTGAAGAACATTGTTATTTAATCTTGCGGTACATGATGCAGTACCATCCTGTCGAAACCAAAGTTTGACATCACGTACTAATAGTTATTCTTTGGATCTATTCTATTATTATTTTGGTTGGAAGGAAAAAATTACGTATTGTTCAACAGGCCCCACGTTGTTTTGTTTCCACGTTGACAGCTAGGTTGCTTTCCTTGAAAAAATGGAGGCGTGAGGACACCAGATGCAGTTACACTTCCCCATACAGTTACACTTTCCCGTTTTCACTACATCGCTTACGTTGCGTTACAATACCTATAACTCTTTTATCTAAATTATGGTTTGAGAAAGTGCACTTCATTGGATATTATTAACATTCAGTATTCGCAATGTCATTCCTCAAAATTATCGAGGCCTGCTTGCAAAAGTTTGCGTAGCTAAAGTGACGGAAAGGGGCGGTCCGGCCGAAGCGACACATGTTTGGCAGCGGCATTTTTCTCGTGAAATATATTATAGGGATTATTTTTGTGGTTCTTTGGAGAAAAAAGACGAATTGAGATATATTAGATTATAGCAAAGTTCACTACGGTTATCTGCCTGAGAAACGAAATATCTTCGTATAGAACAGACTATAATTCTCTGTGAAGGACTCAAGAAATAGGGACTGGCTTACATTAATGTTCCGAAAAGGATACTGGCTGGTATTCACTTCATACATGCATGAACGCAACGTTACATGCCCTACGTTACACGTGAGGTAAACGACATAAGAGAGCTAAGCTGGTATTTAGGATTTGATTCCGAGTCGAACTGCTAGTATTCGGATGGATAATCCGGTCATTTTTTGACGTAAAGAATGCAAGGCTCGAATTGTGATAAAAAACTGTGAAGGGTTTATATTTTTTCTACTAACAGCTATTTGAATTTCTTAGCCTTATCTATCACTTTGTGTTTCCCTTGCGTTTGCTCACCAATATGTAAATGAGTTAGGGTGAACGAAAGTGCATTTAGACTGAAGTAACAAGAAGGTTAGTCTGTAGAGACATTAGGTTATTTCGAAGCAGAAGACATGAAAAATGAGCAGTGCCCTTGTCGGGACTCGAACTCCGGACCTCTCGAATACGCGTCGACAGTGCTGACAACTACACCACGAAGGCATACCAAGAAGCGGCAGAAATACCTTGTGAGTCAGAGAGTGTTTTCGCTGTTTATTGCGCACATTGTTATTTCTACTAACTGTTTGAAATTCGAATTTCGGCTTCGCATTCTTGCCGCCGAAGTTAGTATCACACCAGCGTAAGTTTGAGTCAGTCTGCTAGTTTAAATTAACTTGTGTAATCTTGAACTACTAGCTTATCTTTAAATTTAGTTTAATTTACCATTATCTTTAGTTTTATCAGCATAAGTGAGTGGTGGATTTTATAAGCACGTAAGAACGCGCCGCCCGTAATAAAGTGAGTTCAATAAAAGTGTGTTTTATGCCCTTTCCGCATTGCACTCAAAACCTTCTAGTGCAGTCCTTTCTCTCTGCCTCCCCCTTTTCTTCTTTTTCAAACTTATATTGAGAAAATGAACCTCAAGATTCAAGAGATTATGTACTTCATTTTTCAATTCAATTTTGATAAATTTTAATTTACCATGTATATGAAATCTTAAATTTAATTCCTGAAAAAAAATTTTTATTTTAAAAAAAACTAATTCATTTTCAATCCTGAAATATTTTTCGAATTTATATATTATAATTTTTATATTGCACAGTCTCTTTCACGATTTATTATACGTATTTAATTCTATCTTCTTATTGGAGAGCTATTCGAGAAAATGTAGTATTCTTCTCACTTGTACTGTAGTCAGTTACTTTAAAATACGCATTTCAACATCGTAACGACCATCTCCTCATTTACGTCATAACACTTACGTCATCACCTCACACAGGGAATTAAGAGATTCAACCTTTTCTCCGGCAGCAATCGTTATCATGGTTTTGAGTTACAGTTTGGGGATGGGGAAAATGTCCTTGAAGTGCGTATTTTAAAGTATCAGATTATAAGAGTAGTACAATTTATATTCCTCAAAAAATTGTACTTAATATTTAATTGAATTAATATGCGTGTTTTCTGATTACAGCTTTAATTTAAATTTATATGGCATAAATATTAATGTTTCTACTGATTTCGCTGTTGTCTGATGCCAAATATAATCATAATGAAAAAAAGTGCCGAAAATCGTGTCTGTAGTCAGTCGAAGAAAATGATAATTTTTTCAAAAGATTACTAGTTACACTTAACGATTCCCGAAAATAAGATCTATAGAATTCAAGATTGCTGCAGTAAACTGAGTTCAGTGCTGTAGATGATCATTTTGCTTCATTGAAAATTAAATTAAATAATGCGGTGTAATTAGTAGAATGTTCAATATTTAAATATATCTTACATAATAAGTTAAAACAAATGAATGAAAAAAGAAACGCTTTATGGAAGAGTTCATTTCAATTTTTTTCAATAATAAAATGTTTCAAAACGAAACAATAATATTTATTATGATTACACTATATAAATACAAAAAATTCTAATAAAATACTCGTTATAACTGTTTTTTAGATAATTATTATTATTAAATAAAATAGAAATAATGAGTTAAATCAAAATAAGCACCTTTTTAAAGAAATCTAGCTCTTTTCTTAGAAAATACTATATAATACAAACCGGTTTTGATTCAAATTATGATATTTTTGACGAGCCGATTGATTATAATTTCTATTGAACCAATTTTGATTCATATTATGTCAACAGAACCGATTGTAAGTTACGCCTTCAGCGTATAAAATTCTTAAACCGTCATCATGTCTTGCTTAACTGCAAACATTGTAAGATCATTCCCAAATTTAGACACGGCAGAATTTTTTTTCTGCTAATTAAGAGGGATCTGTATGTGTTTACCCTGATATTCGATAGAGTTTAAATTAAATCTACACCAAATAAGATTGTCCTTTTGCCTATTTTAAGTTTTACTTTGGCGTGTTTCTCTTCTCTCTTGACTATTAAAAATGGTTGGCGAAAAGAGAAAATCAAGTATTGAACAAGACAATGCAAGAAAGCTACAAGTAAAACTCCCTATAAATAAAAAGGATCGATGGTGGTGTGAAAATAGTAAATGTCAGACGTTCGAATGGTATGAATCGCTCGATGATGGGAACGATTCTTTAAAACAAAAATCTCAAACTTTAACAAGCCAAAGATATAGTGTGTATGCTCTTCAAATACGTGTACCGCCTAGCCAGGTGCTTGCACAACACGGCCAATCCAACCGCTGAACAGATGCGAGGGTTCAACCCCTTCACCGCACCTTGGAGAGAAATGACACTAATCTCCATACGGCGACACTAGTCGTCTATTTGCTATCTACCAGCTCGCTCGAGCTGCCCATCGCAGAGGGCCATTACCCAGCAAACCCCGGGCACTACCCCCAGGCTACCAGAACCAACTGTTGTAAGACCAACTGTTGTCACTCCAGGCCGACCAATAAGTGACCTTTCCGGAGCCGCCAGAACCAATAGATTTATAATTTGTATACCCCTGTGGCCAAAACTGCTTAGGTACAGATCTAGCCAGTAGCTTCGCAGAGTTCTCTACGTCGACTCCGGGGGAGGAATAGTGTTTATGTAGTCAATAGATCTAATGCAACTCGAAGAGCCACTGACAGAGAAGAACAGCATGCCTCAGTTAAAAAGTTCAATACAAAGTTAATGGCAGTAGCGTTTTTCTTCCAAATTTTGATGAAGATCTCAGTTTTTGGGAAGCCAAGACCTAAATTTACACAAGTTTGTTAAAGAAAAGTCTTCTATGCACGACGTCATACAGCGCTACAGTCTTATTTACGAGAAAAGAAAAAGAAAGAATGTTCTGACAAGTCTAGACACTTATTTTCTTAAGAAAGACACTTTATAAATCGGTATTGCTGGCTCATCTAACATGCCAACTTCACTCATCTCTCATACAGCTTCCATATCACACATGTGCCCTTTACATGCCGATGAGTCTTCAAAAGGCCAATTTGACGCTGACTCATACGCACCCATGGAAAGATGTACAGTGGACTCCGCTTAATGTGATCATGGTTAATATTATCAAACGGATATTGCTATCGAATTGTTAAAGTCCCGCCCGTTTTTATGCGAAAACATACATCGCTTATTGTGACCAGCAATTTGGTTAAGATGATCGAAATATTATAGAACAATTTTTTAAGCGAAGATAAAATTGAGAATTAAGGTCAAAATAGATTATAAAATCTGTTAAGTCACACAAAAATGTCGGCAACTAAGGAATTAAATCACCAAACAGTTTAATTTCGATATTAATCAACCATTTAAGATTTAAAAAAAAAAAAAAAGAATGCAACCTTAGTGTTACGCAGAATTTGGATAGTTCTATCGATATGAAGGGCAATCAGACATAGATCCTTCTTTTTCAAGAGACGGGGGCGGAATCTGCAGAATTTGTTTCTCTTTATCTTTGCTTCTGAAAACAAAGTTCCTTGAAAACACCTACGGCAAATTAAGTTTGCTTTTCTTGCCTAATTTTTCATTGCATATTGGCGTGTTTTCTTTCAGCGAGGGATGCCTTCCGAGTATTAAGATTAGGAGTACAGCATCTGTCAAATAATTTCCAAAAAAGTTATGAGCAACTCATAAATGAACTTTTGCATTTAAAGATACTATGAACAGTTCATAAACATTCTTTTACATTTTCTAATTAAAACGCTGTGAAAGTAAATATTTATATGTTTCTGTTTATATTTATATTAAATTAAAGAAATTCTGTTGTTATTTTAAGTGACATTATTTTCTCATTGTTTCATGCTAAAGTTCGGTTAATGTTATTAAAACGGTCGTGGGTAAACATGATCAGAAATAAATTTCACGATTTGACTAGGCAAAAACATAAAATAAAGCTAAAAAAAACATGTAAATTTTCTTATTTGCAATTAATTTTCAAAATGAATTCAAAGAAAGATGAAGCCAGGCAATATGCTGAAATCTTTTTACGGTACCATAATCTTCTCCCTGAAAATGAACTTGATGCAATGTATTAAAATTTTACATATAGCACAGCGTAATGCTTTTAAGAGTTGTACATATTTGTACAGAGATTCGTTATGTTATATTTAATATAAATTTAAAACCTAGAGCCGATCTTAATAAATTTTGCTCCTTGCAATCGAGTTGTATTAGAAAGCATGTTTACATATACAGTGAACACTGTTAAATGGGATTGCAGTTAATGTTAACATTCGGATATTATTACCGAATTGCCAACGGTTTGGTTTAGTTGATTATGGCAAAGCACATTAGAGTTAACTGCCTAAGGAAAGAGATGCCTTCGTGAAGGACGTTCTAAGAGAAACTGTCTTGTGCATACGTAACACATGGGGGAAAAACACGAGAACGCCCTTGCAGCCAGCCCATTCTCCTGAAATCGAGCTCAGGTTGAAAACTACCAGTGTTTAGCGATTTTACCGTTCGGCCGCTTGTGAACCGGAATGGCCGAAGTCTCCCTCGTTCGTATACATGAAAAATACATCACTTATTGTGATCAACAAGTTGGTTATATTATCAAAATTTACTGAATGAATTTTTGAAGTCAAATTAAAATAAGGTGAAAATAAATTTAAAAATTTGCTATAAATTTAAAAATTGTCAAATGACTGAAAAACATCGAAAAAGGGGGGAGGTTACAAGCAAAAAATTTCCTAGTCTTTATTTTAGTCCCCCGTTTATTGTTAGGCAGTGAAGCAACCTTTTGTTTAGAGTTTGGCCAGATCTTTAATAACTCTGTAGATTTTGAGAACAATCAGACATAAGTCTCTCTTCTTCAGACAAAAGAAGATGAAAGAAGATATTTGCTGGGGGCTTTCTGAAAAAATCCAAGCATATCGTGAATTAAATTTTTTGAAGAACTTAAAAATGAAATCATTGAATATGAATGTTGATGCAAGGCATGTAAATGCTGATATAAGAAATACCTTCCGAATAATAAAATTAGAGGCACAACATCGGTCAAATAATTTCCAGAAATATTAGAGACACTTCATAGATGAACTTTTGCATAACGCTTCTAGACAATCCACTAGCAGCGACTTTTTTACGCTGTTAAATTAGTGTGAAAACAAGGGGTATTTATATAGTTAAATTTATAATAAATTCGTTAAATTCCATTGTTAATTTGAAGAATGTTTTTCTAATCATTTAATGTTATTATTCGGTTAATGTTATCAAAATAGCCGTGGACAAACATGATCATATTAAACGGCGCCTATCGTATGTATAGATTTGTTAATGAAATTTTAATCAGATAAGCCGGTGCTTCTCAAATTTTCAATACTTGTGACCCAATTTTCAATAATAATTTTCATCGCTCCCCATAGAATTGCAATGTATTGAATGCAATAATAATGTAGTTTGACGTTAAAATTACAATATGACCTTAATTCTAAACCGTGCAAATTAGCATGATAAGTATTAAATTTTGTATATGTTACTTTTAAGTAACTATATTTTAAGTAAGTTACTTTTAAGTAATAGGATAAGTATTATATTACTTTTCCTTCCTAATTTTTAAAGTGGAACAGACTGCAAAATAAATTTTAATTAAATTAAATATTTATTTCCTCGCTCATCCATTTGTAAAAGCACAAATGTCATTAGAAAAATAGTTTAGTCTCTGTTGCTTTCCATCACATTCGGCTTTCTCGCAGACATCTGCGCAATCTATCAAAGACTTATATATAAAGAGCTGCAATTGAGATTACATAAAATATGTTTGGAGATAATTTTGCTAAAGACTTGCAGTCCATACTTCTATTGATACTGTCGCCCGTCGAATCAATGATATAGCTAAAGATGTGCAGCAGCAGCGTTTCGGAAAGTTGCGTGACAAATTGTTTTCAATTCAGCTTAACGAGGCAAAAGATAGCAATAAAGATGCCCATTTCATTGCGTATGTTAGATTTTGTGATGGTATGTCAGCAATAG
This sequence comes from Stegodyphus mimosarum, assembly GCA_000611955.2. Lineage (NCBI taxonomy): Eukaryota > Metazoa > Arthropoda > Arachnida > Araneae > Eresidae > Stegodyphus > Stegodyphus mimosarum. Next base: position 207,919 of record KK117232.1, read on the forward strand.
AACTACTTTTTTGTAAACCAATAACACTCAAAGCAACAACACTAGCATTATTTGATACTTTAAATAATTTTTGTAAGCGAGGTAAATAAAGAGTGGAAAAATTGTGTCGGAATATGCACCGTTGGTACTCGTACAATGTATGGAAGATTCCAAAGTATGCGAGCACTTGTAAAGCAAAAATCTCCACTGTGCATCTGGACACATTGCGTGATCCAAACGAAGCTCTGGCTTCCAAAGAAATGAATGACCAAGAAATGGTTTGAATATTGTGCCAACGACAGTTGTGACTATTGTGACTATAGTAAGTTATATAAAAATGAGAATCCCGAAGTCAAAAGTTTTCTTTGTACTTTGTAAAGACATGGGTGCAGAACATTCGTCGTTGCTTTTATTGCGAGGTAAGATGCTTATCACATCGGAAATTTTTGCAATGTGTTTATGAATAAAGAAACGAAATTGCCACTTTTCTAGATGAGGAAAACCGACGTGAAGCAGAGAAGTTTCAAGATGATTTATTTGTGACGAAATTGAGCTACTTGGTCGATATATTCGAGAAATTAAATACCTTGAATCTTCGACTCCAAGAAACAAATATACATATGTTGGAGACGAGTGATAAAATTAATGCCTTTTGTAGAAAATTGGAATTATGGAGCAGAAATTTAAAGCAAAAAAGCCGAGAAGTGTTTGAAACTGTGGATAAATTTACAAGGTTGAAGAACAACATGTGAAAGTTGTTTTTGAAATCCTTGAAAATCATTTAGGCATGCTGGCTAAAAATTTTAAAAAGTATTTTCTTGCTGACGACAACTTGTTAGCAAGTTACTAGTGAGTTAGGGATTCATTTCAAAATGCTCCAAAAAGGCTGTTAACTGCCGAAGAAGAAATCTTCATAGATTTCCGTCAAGCGGCGAAATCAAGAGGCAATTTAGAAATAAATCGCTCTTTGAATTTTGGGCAGGGGTGGATGATGAATTTTCTGCACTGAAAACGAAAGCATTTCGTATCCTATTACCATTTCCAACATCTTGCCCTTGTGAAATCGGATTTTCTGCGGTGGCTGCTCCTCTGAAGGCATGTATATCTGAATATACATGTATATATATATATCTTAGTTAAACAAGGAAAAAGAACTTAGAGTGTCAATTCTAATATTAAACCTTTCCTTTGAATAACTTTGTTCTGCAAGACACATGGGAATCACTAGTAATTATTGAAACTCGCTCTTAATTTAGTATTGATAAATTAATTATCAAACACATCGTGCGGTATCGATACATTTATAAGCACATTGTATCAGTGTGAATGTGTATTTTATTTTTTATTAAATCAGAATGTATTTTGTTTTGCTTCCTTTCAGTAAATTCATAATTTTTAAAATAATCTTTTATTTTTGATTTTCAATATGCCCCCCCCCCACGTAGGGTTATCAAGGGGGGCGCGCCATACAGTTTGAGAATCGTTTAGATAAACAGAAAAAATAGCGCCAAATTGAGCGATAAGCATATCAGTCTTGGAAACGTGTACTCCGTCCCACTTGTCCAGCAAACGACAGGGTGACTCTTTCGATTGGACGAGCGTATCGTGTTCTGCGACATCACGATTGGGTGCTACCAGCATTCAGAACTGTAATTACACAAGTCATTTGTCGCAACACGTTTTTCCTCGAATCGAGAGAAACGATAACTCTCCGAAAAATCCGTCGCTGGCAGCTCGGTCGTAAAATTCACACCATTGCCACATTCCTATAAATAATTCTCCAAGACTTCGATTGCCTCGCGCTAAAGAAGATCGGGGCCAAAAGTTCTCCATTGCATTATTTAACGAGAAAGAACATTATTTTTGCTTTTTCTTCCTTGCGTGTTTTTAAAAATAAGAAAAAACAAAAATAAAAATGAAATAATTTGGACTACAAGTTTTAGAAATTAGAAATTTTCTTATTTTGCATTATTAAAATATGCTTGCGGCTCTACGCACACATTGTTGTGTTGAAAGTTTTTATTGTAGATAAGTGAAATATTTCGGAAAAAAATTTAGAATCATAACAGTTTTTGTTGAACACATTCATCAAAAGAACATATGTTTTCAAACGAAACTGATTTAATTCTCTATTAAAATCCTACTTCTAGCTCTCCCCGCAATAAAAAGCTGTGCATCGTTAGAGATTGCAATTAAAAATAAAATAGAAGCTAAACTAATCAATCAAGTCCTTTAGATACTTGCTAACATCTTAAACTGACACAAATTTTATTCTTCCAAACGTGTTTAAATTATTTAAGGCACACCAATAGATTCGCACCACTACAAACAATGCATGCTCCTTCTGTTAGTCTCTCGAAAGGATTTTCAGATGGACAAGTTTACTTCGCGCATAATAATACTTGCATCGAGATACTTTATGAATGAATGCATTCGTCAGAGAATTATAAATAATTAAAGAATTGTGAAAACTTTTTATATGGAAATTACGTTATAGTTCAGTAAAATGACAAGTTTTAGTTGTTTGTTGCACGAGGAAAACAAAAAATCTAAATAAATACACAAAATATTAGTAAATAAATCGCTCTTTAGGGCGAACATTTTGGAAAAGTAACAAGTATTTTGCAGAACATACGTAAACATTAGCATTAAATGTGACTTCTCTCAGATGAAACTTCTTCTCAAAAGACTTGATTTTAAACCAGGGGGTTCGATAAAAGCGGAAAAAAATTAATGAGCGAGATAAAATTTGGGACAAAAACCAAGAACAAATTTACATGAAATTCTTTTCTAATTTTTTTATATTTTCTTGTTTAATAAACTATACCTTAAAAATAAAAAAATAATTATGATGGGAAAAAGAAACTAAATTATTCACGTGCCCCAAGTTCTTATCTGGCATTTATTTCGCAACCGCTGCTCGCAGACATATACTTCCAGCTACCCGTTCCCCCCCCGAAAAAAACTGAGAGCTTTCAAATTTTATATTAAGCACAAAGGGTTTTATTTATTTATTTTCATACCCATACAAGTTTCGAGAGCATTTGAGCTAATGTTCCTTTGGGCTAAAAATATTTAAAAACAGCCTATCTTTAGAACTTTTGATAGACAATCTCGCGCTCTGGAGATAAATGCTTTTCCTATACCGTGTTGCCATTGCTCGCTTTGAAACTATAGAGTGAGTTTTTTAACTAAAAATTCGTTAAAGTTTTAAGAATATGAATACACATTAAAATAAATTCGAAATTCGAGCTTCCAGGTGTCCATATTCGCGTGGAGAACAACGTTATTCAAAATGTGATGGCTCTACGTACCGTTGTTTTTTCGCAGTACGAAGAACATGCAACTTCTTTATTATTTAATTTCTTTAGTAATATTTGGCGACAGCAATTTGAAAAGTGATTCAACTCAAAATCCTGTTTCGAGACTAATAGCTCTCCTGAGCTATTAGCTCTGTTGGACTACATAAAAAATAAATAACGCAAAAATTTATATTTCTGTAATTTTAGATTTAAGAAAATAATTTTACATAAGATGCGAAACCTAACTTCTTAATCAAAAATAAAATTAAAGGTCCTCCGGTCCTTTAGGTACTTAGGAAATTTTGCATTCGTTGTACAAAATAAAAATACAAAAATTTTTATTGTCATACGACAAAAATGGACTTAAATATGTAATTTTAAAATCTGCAGTGTTTGACATCAGCTTGAATTTGCATTGGGGGGGGTCAGTTAATAAATAAATAAATATGGATAATTCAAGTTTGTTTTTTCCGTATTAAATGCCATTCAACAATATTCTTTGGTGACTTACTAGCGTCTTTATTTATAATTTTGTTGAATTTGATGTGGCGAATGAATTTTCACACAAGTAATTTATAAGTTTTCGAAGTCTAAATGTATGTTTTTAACATTCTCATGAAATTTTCGAATCATAACCTGGTAACAGTAAAAAAATTCCTTAAAGTGCAATAGTTCGCCTTTTTAATGAATGCAAATAATATTGCAAGACAACTGCGTATCAATAGAGAAGGTTAACAGCGTTTTCTAGAACCCGAATTATGTAAGATTCTGTAAATTTCATCCTCTTTTAAAGGAAAAATATACTGATAATTTGTTTCACACGCGATAGTCTGTATAGAAATACTCGTCACGTAATCTCTTAATATCAGAAACGTTTCTCTAAACGATATTTTATTTTTGATTACGTACAAGTGCAAACATTTCTCTCTTAAATTTGTGGACGGCCCCTGAAGTTATGGATTTCTATATCAAATATCTCGGCCAATTTTTGCCATGCGGGAGTCAAACTTCTCGTGTTTTATTTTTCAAAAGAAGACAAAAATTTTCTAAATATAAGTATAGAATCTAGAGGACATATAAAAAGTTAGAGTTTGTATTTTATGCAAAATGACTTTCTTTTTTAATTTTAAAATAAAAAAACGTGAATATTTGCCTCTTTACCAGTCCCTTATTTTCTCAATTATTAGTCGTAGACCGTACTTCCAGCAACAAAAATGTTTTAAATGACTCAACTATTCACGTTTTTTGATTTTTTAAATTTAAAAAAAAATTCGTTTTGCATCAAATACGAAATCTCGCATTTTACATGTTCCTCTAGGTCATGTGCATATATTTAGAAAAAAATTTTCTCGTTTTAAAAAATAAAGCGCGGAAAGTTTGATTCCCGTGCGACAAAAATTGACCGAGATGCATAAAGAATCTCTCCAACTTTGCGTCCATAGTAAACATTATTTCCGAATTGTAGATTGAGCAGCTAGGGGGCAGTATAACGAAAGCATAGCATTCGCTGATTCATCCAATGCTCGACCAGTGGCATCAGGATTGCTGATTAGGGATAGTTAGACCTGCATTCGAATCCAGAAAAAAGGGCTGCATGGTTGGTTTTCATGGCTTCCTCAAGTGCAACGTCAATGCGATCCAGTTTCTCTTCGAAAATCCTCCACGAAGGCATCCCTCCTCTTAGGCAGATAGCTGAGGTGTACTTTGCATATTTAAATAACAAATTTTGTCTTAATGGTAAATCCAAAGCGTACAGTATCGCTGAGATAACTAAACATAAGTTGGTTATGAAGATGCAGTGAAGAATTTTGAAGAAATAAAAAGTCTAATGTCTCACAAAAAGGCTTCTATACGTTTATTAATATTCTAACTTAATTAACCTGGCTCTCGAGACAAGTTGAAAATGACATCGATAAATGCAATTTTTTTAATTAATTTTATTTCAATTTTTGTCAAGCGTGAGTCAAACTTCTTGTATTTTTATACTTTCATGACTAGTATAAAACTTTTCCATAAAGTTTGATTTCGTTATCTATACAAAATTAACTTTTCTTGAAATTATCAAAGTATGAGTATTTTCATCATGCAAAACTTTTCTGTAATTGCAAGTAGTATATGTCTACGGTCAAGTGATGGATAAATAATAAAGGGCAGGTTATTACTTTTAAGCCGGGCAAGGGAATGATAGCGCTCTACGGTTAATCGTTTTGGAGTCATGCGAGATATATACGTATATACATACGTACAGACGTCAGGAAAAGATCCGTTTTTAATCCATTCTACAATCTGTTTTGGAATAAAGAGTTCATTATTATGTCTGTACGTTCCGACGTGAGGCTAAAATGGTTGAAATGGATTCTGCAACGTTAAAACGGATATTTCCTTTGTAGTTCGAAACCAGAAAGTTTTCGCTATTGCAACACTTCCTTTACTTCGTATAGGAAAGTAAAAACAGAATAACTCACACACCAGACACTTCATATAAAGTAATGTTTTTCAAGGAATTTCACAGTGATGTACAACGAACGGGGCAGCTGAAGTCGAGGTCTACTACATCACAAAGAATGTACACTTTGAATATCTGTATTGCACATATAAAACATTAAGAAATTTGTTATGTATTGATATTCACATTTTACCGTATTTACTCTAGTTATTCTACTACATATTTTCAAAATCCCGGAGAGAATTACGCATCTAATGTACTTAGAAAAATTTAAATAAATACATGGAGCTTTTATTTTTGCAATCAGCAGCGCCACTTCTTATTATCAATTACGAGTTTTCCCCAGGCAAATAAATTTATTCCGAAATTTGCATAGAAACTAGCTATTTTCAAATCTAGTGATTATGATGTTTTACAAGGCCATTCGATTCAAATCTATCCATTCCATGGTTAAAATTCGGGAAGAGCAAACAATCGTATTCTAAAATAAAAAGATTGCAAATTCTTGTACGTAGTGTTAACAAAAGTATTTCAACAGCGTTTCAGCATATTAACCTTTGCACAAGTAAATCGAAGCCAGCCAGGACCGGCATCAACCTGTTGCAACCAGTCCGACCGCAACGGGATTATGGGGCGGCAAAATTTTAGAATTTAGAAAAGTAACAAGCAGAAAACTTCAGAGATGGCAATATTTTCAGAATTTAGGCACAGCACTAGTACATATTTATTTGCTTGCTTACCGCTGAAATAGTAGCTGACCTGCAATTAACTTATTAACTTTCAACTGTTAATACCATTATTTCGAAAAGTCGTCGAGATTATCAAGTCAGAGTTACATCAAATCACAATAGGTATATAAAGATATTCGATCCGAATGCTTCAACTATACGTAATAAGATAACAATAAAATGCATGTAGATGTGGAGACAAGGAGTGATATAAATGCTATGCTGCCACGACAACAATATCTAGTTCGTTTGTACAGTTTGTACAGTGCAGTAAATTGCAACCAGATCAGGTAGTACAGTAACAATAAAAAGGTTAACAATTAGCGTATATATACTGTAATGTAATATTGTAACTTGCTTAGCTATGTAATAACATAATAACTTTCAAAATAATAAATTATGAATTCAATTACTTAATATGCAATAATATAAGTGTAACAAAACACACTTTACAAGAGACAACAAATTAAAAAAATCGTAACTTTTGCTAAAAGAACGAAACATTCTATATTATATAAACTATGCCGAAAATATTTTTCTAATTTAAAAAGTGCATAAAAACTTCAGTAAATTAAGTTGTAAGATATTTCACCCGCCTTCGTGGTGTAGTAGGCTCGGTTCACAGTATACACGAAAGTGAAAAGTACATGAAAAACTTTAATAAATCAAATTGTAAGGTATTTCTCCCGCTTTCTTCGCATGCCTTTGTGGTATAATGGGCTCGGCTCACAACTACATGCTCGGAGCGAATTCGAGAGGTCCGTGGTTCGAATCCTGGCAAGGGCATTGCTCATTTTTCATCTCTCCTGCTTTCAAAAAACGCCTAATGTCCCTACAGTGGCGCCCAAACTAATGGATGATGATTCTCCACCACCAGGATTTGGCGATTGGCTCCCCTAATCTCCGGTCGCCCCTTAAAAGGGGGTGTGTAAGGTATTTCTCCCCCTTCTTCTCATGCCTTCGTGTTGTAGTGGTAAGCACTCTCGCAGCGTAATTCGAGAGGTCCGTGGTTCAAATCCCGGCGATGGCGTTGCTCAATTTTTCATCTCTCCTGTTTTGAAATAACCTAATGTCTCTACAAAGTAATATAATTCTAACCATAAAATGCATAATTTGCCTTTAGCGTGCAGTCCCAAAAGTGTCCATCAAAATAGATCAGATTTAATTCAAAGACATGTGCTAAAATAAAACGTTGGCAATGTAATACAAATTCAGCTAAGCAATAACACATTTGGCCAACTACCCAGATCCATGCTCATGATCATCCATGAGCCGTAAGAACATGATCATTCATATTTAATGCTATACAAGTTCCGAACTAGGCTGAGACAGTGCTAGATTTCCATGGTACTATAGAATTATTATGGTTCTATAATATAATACGATATTCAAGAGTAGTTTATAATTAAGTGTACTGTAAAACTAGGAGTACAGAAATTGAGACGACAGCAGAATTTAAGACCTAAAGAGATTGCATAGGACGGCAGAATACCCCCACCCAGATCTAAAGCCAATCTATCAAAAGATCCGTTTCCATCAGTATCTAAAACTAAAACTAAAGTTTAAAAAAGTCACTCCTAGTGCTTACTATTTTAGCATTTTTTTGCTAATCGCCAACTGAGTGACCAATCTGTCAAGCAAAAGCAGGAGATCAGAGTAATTCACGAACTCATTCTTTCAATCTTACTTTCATTCTCTGCAAAACCTTAAATACCTTATATTGCATCGCTTAGACTGCGTGTCAATATGAAAGCTTAGAAGAGCTGACGTGAGAACAATACAAATCACAGGAACGAAAAGAGCGTAAACAAAACCGTTTAGGAACTAAAAGTGTACGATATTAAAGGCACTTATTGAAAGTTTTACTTTGTCCATTTAAGGCTTAATGTAGTTAACAAATTATTTGCTCTCAAAAACGAAAATCCTCACACATCAGGATTATTTTGAAATATAATAAAAGTATCATCTCAGTCGAATCGAAACTTTATCCATAAATTTTAATTTACTTTACAAATCACGTAAGATTTATTTCCTCTGCGAATGCTCTCAGTTAGTATACACGCATTCTTCTATGTCTGTATGTGCATATTACAGTCTTCACAAGTTATAAAGAAGTCCTTTTTCCTTACTTCCTCGAATATTTTTCTTCTCGCGTATTTTCCTTATAGTTTTTTAGTTCCATGTTCTGAAACTTTTAGAAATATTCGTGTAATTTTGCCCTTCCTCAGTGCGTTAGAGAACGAGCTCCCCTAACTTTTATAATGGATATATCCACGTGTAATTGTTTCCGTCTTACTAATAAAGACACACTTTCGCAAACTACCTGCGAAGGTCACGCTGAATCTTTCCGTTCTAACTGTGGATTTTTGTGTCAGTAGTACAAGGAACGATACATCACAGCGAAGTAAACACGAACTAACATTCAATCTATGATTTAGCGGAGTCTGCTGCACCTTCACCTTCTCTAATTATTTTGGATGATTTGAGGCTTAACGAATAACAAAGATAACAATAACAACGGTAAAGTCTCAAGTTACAAAGAAGTAGAAATGAAGATATATGTAACGTTATTATTACCATGTATTCTTATAGGATTGTAGGTTTCTTTTAAAGAAATAATGTTATGATAATTACTTGAAGTTTTATCCATGGCTACTTTTTCCTTTGTTAAGTTCTTACTATAATCACGTTCTTCGGTAATTAAATGACCCGTATAATTTTTCTTTCCCGACTTTCGGACGATAAAATTATCAAAAAAATGGAGAAATAATGTATTTCTAATTGATTCGTTTGATTTCTCCTCCAATGGTCAATCTTGACTAGAATAGTTCGATCTCAAAGACGACAGCTAACTGATATTAGCTCCGCGCAAAGTTTATTTCAGTAAATTTTGGTGATTTATACAGAGGAACCTTTAGAAGTTCTAATCTGTTTACGTATCACACATTCAGCCATATCTACGAAAAGGTATTTATGATTATATACTGAAAGTAGTCGGTTTAATTTTTTTTTGTCTGTGTGTCATGTGTCCTGCGCGAGTGAGCATTTAACTGTATGTGATGTGTATGTATCTTTAAATGAGCAATTATTTTTTGCCACATAACATATGTAGTTTGGATTAATTTGAGGTTCTCCCTTGTTATTTCCTCAAAAGTACCAATTTACGGTAGTTTCGTGAGTTAAGATGGAATCCTGGGGATCAGTCTGTAATTTTTTTTCTCATCAGCTTAGTTTTCGATGTCCGCGAATCGATTCTTTGTATGTAATATTTAGCTTAAAATCTCAGCTGTAGATTTCTACTTTTCAATTTGCTATGACTAAATCACTGTTAATTTGAAAGATAAATAAATAAAACAAAATTAGCACATCTCACAGAACTTGCAGTTTGCCAAGCCATGCGGTAAAAAAGAAAAAACAGCAATTTGAGTAGCATAACATAACATACACTAATGGAATTGCCATCATTTTGCAATGTAATAGAGTGGCAGCACGGTAGACGTCATTAATTCGATCCCGATCCGGCCAGAGGGTCGGCCAAATTGAGACCATCGCGGTATGCAATAGCCAAGTCCTGGATGCGCATGCCATCTTCAGACTTTCTAGCAATCTCATTTTTCACCTCCATGAAAATTTTAACAGTTTTCTTCATTGCTTGTATTCAAGTTACACATGGAGAAAACCAACCCTGCAGCGAGCCAGTTTGTTTGGTTTCGAGCCCAAACTAGCCCAAACTTCCAGTATTCAGTGGTCTTAACCACTTGGGCACTGATAAGGCGGAACGAAGAGGAGGAGAAAAATTGCCATTAACGATTAACATCAATTCTTTCTCTGTCTCAATTTGATGACTAAGCACATTCTTTTATTTTTTAATAAATGAATTTCTCTGGTTTATTTTTAAAACGTGACTTGAATTGCATGTGATGACAGAAATTATTTTTTGTACTGCTTTTATTTTATTATGGATCATGATTATTTAGTTCTGAAATACCTTAATGTGAAAATCAAAGAATTAAATGAAATATTTCTTGGGATGATAACGTTATAGAAAAGTCGCCGTCAGAAGCCAGAGAGGTTCATCGGAAATATGCTATAGATTTGTTAAAATGTTAGCTAATTTGTACAATTTCAATACAGTTTTCTATAGCAGAGATAGATTATAGATGTAAAATTGATTTTGGAGTGCATGTTACAACTTCACTAATTGGGAACAGTACCACAATTTGCTGCTGATAAGCAAACGGACAGAGACTTCATAATATCAGCAATAGCAATAATATCCCTATTTGCAGTGCTATTGTACATTTATCTATTTATTTTATTAGTGCTGTAACTTACTTGTGTAAATATCGTGGAATACTTTATACATCACTAGGAGTTAAAATTAGAGTTAAAAAAAAAAGTAGCAATAATATCTCCATTGCAAAAGAGTCTCAACGGCAAACAGAGAGCTTTTCATATTAAATGAACTCCTAATCGAAAAAATTTCAAAATTTTTTAAAATTTTTAAGAATTGTAGATTTTAAAACATCCTGTATTTAACTACAGTGTTAAGAGAATTAAAACGGAATAAACAACGATTTAATTTATCAGAGGCAAAATTTAAGCAATTCTTAATGAGAGGCATGGTGCTGCCATCTATGTGACAAAAGAGAAACGAAATGCTCAGCCCATAGTGATCGGGAATACTAGGATATTACTAAATTTCTTTTCCCCTTCGTTCCTTCAATTTATCACGCGAGTTTGGAACACATCTTTATAAAAACTATTTGATCAAGTATTTAATCTGCTTGCTATCAAAATAATTATGCTCAGTTTACTTTCTAGAATATTTTTACGCGCCATTTTACAAGCCACTTAATACCTTGTTTAACTTCCCGAAGATGGACTTCAATTACCTCCAAAGAATTTCAAATTCAACAAAATTTAAATTAATCTAATCTTAATCTTTTATTAATCAGTTACAATGCCACGTGCAAAAAGGTACAATGTTGCTGAAATTCATGGTAATCGAATTGATGTTGCAAGAAGTAAAGATGTGGAATCTAATGTCTATTGCAACTCTTGCCAAATTAATGAATGGTAACCTTTTACATTTAACATTATGCATTCTTATCACCCTCGTCAAAAACAAGCTAAGAAAACTACATTCTCACTTGTTGTTGTTGTTGTTGCTTATCCTTGAAAAATCTGATATATGTCAGATCAGTTCCAGAAGGTTGTTGACCGCCAAAAAAATCAGTAACAATAAGGGAATCGGATGTCAAGTCCCCCTTAGAAAGTCTGATGCGACTCAGTATGCGACCTGGTGAAGCCAGATGATCACAGCATTTTTTACAACCGGGTGGATTTTTTGCCATTATCAAAGGAAAACCATTTAAGGTGGCCACTTGGTAGTCTAGCCAGAGCAGTCTGGGAACCACGGTCACATTTGATTTCCAGCAGAGAGCCAGGGAATGTTCCTGTGTACCACTGGTGCGTGGGTGGATACCCCCTCAAGTCCTGTCGCCTCAAATTGTGCTCTTAGCTGGCGAGAGGTTGTACCTGGGCGGAACGGGTGAAGTATGTCAGGAGAGTAAGCTTCTGGAAGGGTCACTCAAGGCGTGAAGGCCGTTCCATTATGCTCAGCTAAGACCTGCAAGCAAAGGAGCAAAGACAGACTTCTATCCTTGGATCTTACCCAGGAAGCTCCAGTCTTTTTGACCAACAGAAGCTGCTTTCTTCCTCCTCCTTTTGGTTTTGTTGACATTCTCATTTAAGTGATAGCATCACAATTAAGTAAATGTCTGACTGTTACTTACTGACTGTTACATACAAAACAATCTACAACAACCTAAATTTCTTATGGTTGTTCTGACTGCTTACCCTCCAAAGTTTATTATACAAAAATCTGGTGGGGATACCACATGACTTCATTGCATGGCGTATTAAATTATAAACATTCTCCCCTGCACTTTATTTAAACGTATTTACTCAAGTTATTCTTACTTAATTAATCCATCCCTCAAGGCAATTTGAAAATGACATCAAAAACGGCAAATTTTGAAATTAAATATCCCGGCCATTTTTTGTCGTAAGGTAGTGAAACTTCCTATAATTTTATTTTCTAATAAAGAGTACAAAACTTCCTCATATATAAATATAGGAACTGGGAGAATATATTGCAAATTAGATTTCGCCATTTGTTAAAAACATTTTTTTTAAATCTAACATTGCCAAATCATGAATATATTCGTCATTTAAAATGCTTCTGTAATTGGAAATATGCGACTATAAAGGCCGGGTGAGGACTTCTAAGCCGTGTAAGAGGGTGAGTGTATATACATGTTTAGTAAGAGAGGTGCATAGCTAGACTTTAAAGCAGTCCCACATACAAAATTTCGGCACTCTGCAACTAATCATTTTTTGAGTTATGCGAGATACATACGCACGCACTTAGGTACAGACGTCACAAAAAATCCATTTTGAATCCATTTTAATTCCGCTTTACAATTCGTTTTGGAAAAAGGTGTTTATTCTGCCCATTATTATTATTATTTATTCTGCCACGTTACGCTATAAAATGTCAAAGTGAATTCGGGAAAGATCAAAATGGCTATTTCTGTTGAAATATGGCACCCAAAATGTTTCATGATTACGCTTTGCTTAGTACTTTACTTAGTGCAAGGAGTTAAAAATAAACTAAAGAATTTTGCTTCTGTCTTTCCTGAGGTTGTTTCTAAAATGTGGTATTATTTGGTCATTCCAAACAATGCACCTAAAGCTTATTTGAACTTCCTTGGGATGGCACTTTTGAGTGAAATTTTGCCATCCATCCACTCGGAAAGATTTGACATCAGAGATTAGTATACATTTACTATTGCGCTTTTGAGAAAAATTTGTCGTTGCGTTGTCTCGAAATAGATAAACAAAGGAAGTGCGTACAGTCGTGACTCATCAAATTTGAATTGTATTCCAAACAAACACAGTACAAAGCAAAACTTTTCGCGTCCCAAAGGGAGTTATGTGAAATTTTACCTACTTTAAAGAGGACGTATACCGAGATTACGCTGCATATTTCGGTGCCATCTGATGAACAAAAGGGCCATCGAACGAACATATGCGTAATTAATGCATTATGTATAGAAAAATTCAAGGTGAGTTGAGTCATTTTATGCTTTCTGAACTACTAGTTACGTTATTAATGTATGAAGCGTAAACTGTCAGAAGTTTCTACGATTTGTGTTCGTTTTCTTTTGTGAAGGAATTTGGAATTACATTGCTTTGCATATTAGAACCAGAAAATATATGAATATGCACTGTATTTTCGAAGCGCTTCTAAAAGAAGAAATAAACTGGTTTTGTTGGCTGATATTAGAGGATGCTACTTTAGATATCTAGCATTAAACTCAGTAAATCAAGCCGTTTTCTCTAAACTCACCACATTGTTATATACTTTTTTTAAATAAATTACTTTATAGTAAAAGTTCGAAAGCTCTATTTCAAGAGACTACAAATGGTAGTTGCTTTGATAACGCGAGAACATTCTGTTATATGCCTCTTATATACTTGTGCATTTCTTAATGATGTATAAAGTTTCTCAAGCACCAAAGGTACTATTAGTCGAAAACTCACTTTTTGTCCTTATAACTTTTGGTTCCGAATCACTTTTCAAACTGCTGCCACCAAATATTATCGCTAAGTATTATTTAAAAAATTAAATCATGAAAGATCTGTATGTATGTATGTTCCATGCACTGTGTGAAAATGAAGACAGCTACAAACGCCGGATTTTTAATATATATACTCCTCCAAGCGAATATGTGCCCTCGAAGCCCGAATTTAAATAATTTTGAATTTGTTTTTAATTTATTTCATTCTTTGTACAAATTTAATAAACTCAGCGATTTGAAAGTGAGAAGTGACACCACTGTTCTAAGTAAAGCATTTTATTTCCAGCATTCCAGATTATTGCCAATTGGCATAATATAAGATATTTATCTTTCAAATTCGTAAAAGCAAACTTTTACCCTGCCATTTTGTTAAAATAATCTTCATCACTCAGGAAGACATTATTAAATTCAAAGTGTATCTACTCAAAAATAAAATTAACAAAACGTGCAAAGTGTGTTTCTTGTGTTTCTGAAGCAAACAAAATGGCACAACGCAGGTAAGGTAACATGTTTTAATATTACTGAGTGTTGAAGTCGATAATTCTAGTATTTTATCTAACAAATGGGTTATTTGCCTTTACGCAACGCATTTGCTCTTTATTTCTAGTTGAAATACATTTGCTTATTGGCACATTCAATAACCCTTAAGTAATTATTCTTGAAGATGATATCTTATACGTTAAACTTAACTTTTACCGTAACCTTTGACCCACCGTCATAATAAATTTGAATCCACCAATTTGGCTTTTGAAAGCAATTCCTTGTCAGTGCCTGAAATAGGATATTTATCACCTCTACACGCCAGCATATTGCCATTCAGTAAAGCGTAAGACATTTAACTTTCAGATTTAATTTTGTTACTGAAAGGCAAACCAAGAGACTGAAAAGCAAATAAACTCAGTTCTTAAAAATATTTTTTTTTAATTTTGATCTGATTGATCTCAATAAAAATTCATTTAAATCATGAGATGTTTAATTAGAAATATTCAATATTTTTATGAAACCACACTAGCTGCATTCACAGAAATCATTATAAACTTTTTCCTTTTTTAAGATAACTCATTTAGGCTGCTGGCTATTTGAGCGCTAATTTAAAAAAAATAATGAAGCGAATATAAAAAAAATTACGGCAACGCCTAACACTGTATCGGGAATTCCAAAGATATGCTGTTTTTAAATATTTTGTGATTTTGCTCTTGAATTTTGAAGCATAAGTGCGAAAGAAACAATGCTTAATAAAGAAAATTAAAAAGACAAAAAAAGTATTAGGAGAAGCGAGCCCAAGAACAGATCGTAACTTTCTCAAGTAGACCGTAAAAAAACTTTAAAATCATCCGATGCTAAAATTTGAATTTTTTCAGATTTTCTTTCTTTTTTTCCCCTTCTTTCTCTCCTTTTTAAATACTTTCTGTAGTTTAATCACTATGTACTCCGATCAGTTTGATTATTTATTAATTTCCAAACAAAATTTTACTTTTAAAATATGTATTCAATACATTTGGCAATTTCAAATTAACGCGAAAATTTCGAAAGCTGAGTTTTGTTATGTATTTATGTAGTTAGAGAGAACGCATGTTGCATTTTTATAACTAGTTAGAGAGAACGCATGTTGCATTTTTATAACACAACGTAATTTTTAGCTTTCTTTATTTTCCTATGTTAGATTTTGATAAGGGTGATAAGAATTTTGTAGTTTTGAAAATTTATTTAATTAGGATGAATACCTTTACAAAAGTGAAGAATTTCGACTATTTTAAAATTTAAAAATATAGGCCCTACACAGAAAGAGTTTCGCATACAAACTTAATTATAACCAATAAATCTGGTTTTTCTAAACTTTTATTTAGTTCGCTCATGATGTTTCACTGAAATTTCGTCATCGATTTTCAACCTATATCCTGATAAGCTATCGACTTAAAATTTTATAGAGACGCTATTTGTCGATGATAATGCCCTGTTGTGAAGCGATAATTTCAAAATTCGATTTACTTTTTTTTAAGTTTAATTTTTTTTTCGCACATATCTTCTTTGACGAACAAACGAAGCATATGAGAATTTTAATGCTTGAGCCATCGAATACAGAGCAAAAAACATCTTTTTAATAAAAATTGTATAAAATTTCTAACTTAATTTCTCAGCTCGAATTTTTTAAAATCGCTCAATTTTATCGACTATTTCATGTTTATGATTTCAAAAATTTAACCTTTAATGGATATCATTTTTTAAAATTCCACTGATTGTAAAAAAAATTCTCGCCCTATTTTAAAACAAAAATCATAAAAAAAATATTATTTGAGAGATTTTCTTCATTAAAAAATGCTTTGAAGTCTGAAGCACACCGAAGAAAAGAGCGTTTTTCACGGAAAAATTCCTTTTGAATTTGCCGTCTTGGAGCACTTAACGATGAATTGGAGATATTCGTTTTTTGATTTTAACTGCAAGTAAAGTGCTCGTTGTAGCATTGTTATTACACAGAATTTACAGAAGAGTATTCACAGGATTCAAAAGGATTTCTTCGTTTTCTGAAAGACAGTTATTTTTCTTTATTTCGTAATTCTCTTATAATTTATTACTTGTGTTTCAATGACAAAACGTTTCATCATTGGTAGCATGTAATTTAAACTAAAAAATGTGAAATGAAATACAATTAAAGGCATGGGGGCTTCAATAACAAAATTTGTTAATTTAATTGCATTTTCAAATGTATAACCATTAATTTTTAACCAAAATTTTCTAATAATTTAATTGCATTGTTGCGTTCTGAGGTTTCGCGGATTTGGAGTAATTCAGGGTAATAATTCCCATTCGGTGAAGGATAAAAAAAAAGCAAAAGACACGTTAGCACTCGTCGAAAAACTGCGACAAACACACTGAAACAATCAACAACACAGCCTTCACGCTATAACGGTGAAGACAGCTTCACGGCAAAGCACTACAGAGGCTGTTCTCACATTTTTTAGACGATGTATATTGTATTCACAAAAATAAATTACATAAAATTCTTGTGTTTTAAATGTTCTATTTGACATCCCTTATTCTGAACTATCTTTCGACACCGCAATTTCCAGGATAATAATGCCTTTTGAAGTGTCAGAAGAGCTATTCTATCCCATTCCTCCCGAACAGCTTTCCACAGTCCTGTTAGGGTTTTGAGACAACGTTTGGATAATGCAGTTTTTAAAAGTCCGAAAGCACAAAAATCCATAGGTGACACATCGGGAGATTTAATAGGGATATCAGTGAAGTGTATGGTCTTGATACCAGTTTTTTGTTCCATTTCTTTTAGGAAATTTACAGTGTATTTTGATGTGTGACTTCTAGCTTTGTCCCGATGGAGTCTCACAGATTGATGGCACTGTGGGTAAAGCGATGGTATTTCATTCAGAAAAATGGGCGATAAAATATGTTCCTGATAGTGTTTGGAGTTAATCTTGACATTTTTTTGCACTCTCTTTATTTTTAACTTGCCATTTTAAGAAAAACCAGCAACAATCATGAATCCCTTAGAAAAACTTTCTTTCGATTCTTTGAACCATGTACTTAAATTTTTTTCTCCCCTTTTATGATAATAAATGGCTCTTTTTTTGTTACAATCATTTAAATACACCCATGCTTCATCTATTGTGACAATTGTTTTCCATTTTTCTTCGGATAAGTGTTTCTCATATAGAATTCTGCAGCGTGTCCTGCGTCGAGCGATATGCTTTGGAAGAAGACGACGCACATTGCGTTTTTTCGCTTTCTTAAGATTTAAATCAACGTTTATCATTTTGTTTGCAGTGGACAGCGAACATTTTAATGATTTTGCAGCTGTCCTTTGACTAGGGGGATTATCTTTTAACATTAAAGAACGTACCTTTGCAATAGTCGAAGATGTCCGTTTTTTCCTTGGATACTTGTTTGGAATTTTTGTCCTACTTGAGGCTCCAATTTGACGATTTTTTCCGTTCTTGTTGATGATATTACCTATCGACGCTTTAGATATCACAAAACCATGACTCTCACATCGTTTTTGGATAACGGAGTATGCATATTTCTCTTCGGAAAGAGCGTAAACGTAGCCTTCGAACCACTGCTTTGTTAAATTCGCCATTTTGAGTAAAAACAAAACTTTCAAGCCACAGACGATAATTTTGACTTTTAAAAACATAGTACAATTGCAATTACTTCTTTTGCAGCAAACGATTTTTTATTACCGCTTACCAAAATCGTCTAAAACATGTGCGAACAGCCTCTGTAAAGTACAGGTCCCGACTCGGTCAATCGCTCTCAAGCTATACTCTGAACTCACACCACTTTATCCCCGTACAGGCAGGGTATGCATAAGTTTAACTTACCTTCCAGAATATTCTAAAAAAAACCGCTAAAAAGGTGTTCTAGAATGTTCTTCCTCGGTCTATGATATATCGCCAATTTTTGTAACCAAATATCGCCAAATGGGCGATTTCACATCAAATTTGGCAACCCTGTTCTTCCCTGCCACTTTTAGAACCGTAGTCCCGCTTTGCGATGAATCTATCTCACTGCAGCTAGAACATTTCGCAACTGTATTGACAAATGTATAAGCCATTTTTAAATTCGCCATGGGTGCCTCTCGTTTTTATTTTTCGAGACACAAAATTTTAGATGATTTCTGTAAATATAACTTTTTAATCTATTATTCCCATTAAAGTATAAGATAAATCATTTTTCTCCTTTTAGTAGATTATTTAGCGCATGAATTTTAAATATACGGGATTTTTTTTTTCTGATGAGCTTAGTTTTGTGCATATTAATCAACAGGTGTAGCTGGTGATTTGAAAAATTAAGCAACAAAGGCTGCTTAGCGCATGAATTTTAAATATACGGGATTTTTTTTTCTGATGAGCTTAGTTTTGTGCATATTAATCAACAGGTGTGGCTGGTGATTTGAAAAATTAAGCAACAAAGGCTGCTGCTTTTTTTACTATCCCGATGCTATGTAGATTCCTAAAATATTTGAAGCAATCAAAGCAAATTATTGGTTTTGCTGTTCTCTTTCTTCCAGAGGACTAGATCTTGTCAAGCATAAGCTCCTATGTGTTGCATAAATTTAATTAACTTTTCCATCCTGTGACTATGTTAAAAAAGATTCCACTTATGAAATTTATGAACTTGAATAACTTATTCTAACATTCCATTTTAGTGCATTTGTTAATTATGTTGGTTTCTTATTAAAACTATTTTCTATATCGCCAATATTATAACTATATTTATAATTTTATTTCGTGTACAAGTTATGCTTTTTCTAGAGTTGGTAATTAATCGTCATGGTTTACATATGTTAAAAATTTGTAATACGTTGCCCGCGAAGTCATACTGTTTTTCCATTTTATAGCGTCAAGTTTTTTTTTATCTCAAAAGACAATTTGCCAAGAAGAGCTGTTAACTTCCTTTTCACCTTTAGCATCGTCCACTATAAAACGGCATTTCACTTTTCAAATTGTTACCACCAAATATTCGAGCCCTGCGTTAAAGAAATTAAATAATCAAGAATCTGCGTGAATGTATATATGTTTCTCGCATTGTGAAAAAACAATGGTACTTAGACGTCAAAGTTTGAATAACATAGTCCTGCACTCGCTATGGGGATTTGGAAGAACAAATTTTAAATTTGTAGTTTATTTATTATCAATTTCATATTTTGTAAAACTTTAATGAATTTTTGATTAAAAAACTAAGCAAGCAATGGCAACACTGTACGAAAAAAAACGTGTTTATCTCCAGCGCGTGAGGCTGCCTATTGTCAATTCTAAAGATGTGCTGTTTTAAAATGTTTTGTGATACTGCTGTTGAATTGAATTTCATGTTTTAAGTGAGAAGAGCATGATATTTAATAAATAAAGATACATAAAACGTTAAAAAACGCCCCTTTGGACGTAATATTAAATCTGAAAGCTTTTTTTTACAGGGGAAACTGATAAGGTTTTTAAAGTCGCTGAACTTCCAGATTCTTAAATCGCAGTGTTTTGGACATTATTTTCAAACGATTTCCCACCGTGCGCAGTTAATAATATTAGTGCAGTTCATTATAGCATTGTGTTCTCAATAGTTATTCTATTATTATCGGTTATGTTTTGCGTTTATCTGTTATTTTTGTTACATGAAAACATATGGTCTCAATTTAATTTGTAAACCTTAGATTGTATTATCATTAATCTCGTTATATCCCAAAGCATTATTTTTAATCAATACTGGATGCAGGGTGTAGGATGGGATTGCACGTTGTAACATAATAAGTAAATTCTGGATCAGGGATTGCCGTTTTTCTTCCATTTACCCCTTTTAAAGAAATGGTTTTTTTCGAAGACCCCTTTATATTTTTCTCTATAGAAAATATAATATACATCTTAATCATAATACAAATCACTGCACATTAAAAACTTAAAGCTAACAATGAGACTGAGAATGTAAACAAAAGTTTTGAAAAAATGGTTTATGACATTTAAGTTTAATTATTTATTTTTTGTATTATTATTATTTTTTAAAATTTTGCCATTATAAAACAAATTTTCAGTAACAAAATCGCAGATTCTAATTACAGAAATGTTCAGTTTTACTCGATGTGACGGCTGCGCACAATATATTGTTGCAATTTCATTAATATTTGACATAAAATTCCTTAATTTGATTTTTAAATCACTTCATTCAGAAGTATTTAACCTGTTTATTGTTTTCCACTCCGGTTTTGCGATGTTCTCATTTTGTTAATTGTATTTTCTTCTGTTCCTGCCTGTATTTTTTATTTAATATTGTTTCTCCCTTACTGCATGATACAGTTTTATATACATTAACAATTAATTATCAATTATATTAATAAGTCTTTATTATCAATGAGATCTGGATTATGCCGATTAGTTGCTGGTATATATTAGGTTATCGAACCCCAATCAAGCCCTTTATCATCACTGATTCCTTTTAAAATTTCATGATCGCTAGGGGACAGTATCGATACAGTTCCCTACTCTAAATCCTTGGAGAAACTTAAAAATGCTCAACACCTATATTTTTTTTAAGAGACAGTTAGTATGAAAAGTTGATCTATGGTACATCGCTGGTGTCCTCCATACTTTTATCGGTATCTGTTCGGTTGACTGTCACCGTTCCCTCCCTAGTCTTTATAAAGATTAACGCTTAACGCTGGTGAGTTAACTACACACTTACTTACAGTGTGATCTTATTTCCACTTTTCGAGCATAAACTATGAAGTTTTCCCATTACTTTTTTTTTACTTTTACACTGCTAAAGGAGTGCTACTGACCGGGAACAAGCCCTTGAAGTATGATGTCCACCCTTCAGAAGCCATAATGGGATTTATTGAGTCTAAATTGAAAAACAAAAGGTTACAGAAGCATCCCATTGAAAGTTATAAAGATAAAATATTGCAGTAATTACAAAGCGCTATAGCCAAGGAAAACACTTAACGGAATACTGTACAACACACTGATATAATATAGCAAAAGCTACAAATAGAACACACACAAAAAAAAAAATAATGCTAAACAATACATACACTCTTTGGGAACAATGACAGGGAAAAATTGTAAGATGGGATAATATTTTGCGGCATAAGTCAAATCAAAACATAGTATCTAACAATATACTTCAGTACATACTTACAGAGCTCTACAGCCAAGGACCTTTGCTTTCGAGACTGCTGTTACACATCGCACTTACTTACCTTTATGCAACAGTAAACTAACTATTGTACCATATACTACTAGAGAACAAATATACAACACACGCAACGGGATTCTGTACATAACACTGATATAACATGTCAAATACTACAATAAAACACTCAATGTCCTAATCGGAAAGATGGCTCTGTGGCTACGAATACTTGTTAGAAACTGTTACATTAATGTTGAAAATTTGTACTCAATACTAGATGCTGAAACAAAGCATTTATATGTCATGGTATTCGCCGAAGAGCTTTACATACATATTTACTATTATACAGCATACAACACGCTTACTACTTAACAGTACAACACACTGAGGTAATATGTCAATTAAAACACCCAAAATACAGCACACTTATTTGAAAAACAGAATTTAGGTAAAGCACAGTAAAATTCAAAGACTAACAATGTAAAGAGATAAAAAAAGTAAAAAAAAGCGTTTGGCTTGGCTACACAAAATGAATTTGCTGAAATATAACGCAGTAAACTATGCACTTTATGGAAACATCACAGTGAAAATTATATAGATAATATTTTGTAATAATTACATAGCTATACAGCCAAGGAATTCTGCTTCCAAGCCCGCAGTTATACATCACACTGACTTACAATTATGCAACTATACACTTACTATTATTCCACATATTACTAAAAAACATATTATGCAACACATTGCTAGAATACTGAACAATATACTGAACAAATACTAGGACACTAAACAATAAACTTTTCTTGAACAATCCCGAAAAGAGGTTTTCCAAGAGGCTAACTATTGAATAACTACGTATACAAGATTTCTTTAATACACTTGATAAAAAGCAAATAGTTTAAAAGCTATTTCATTCGTGTATGATGCATAAGAAACCTTAGTAAAAGTAACAAAACATTAATTACGCCAAGAACATAAACATTATCCCACAACATAAGACTCCGCAATCTAAAATGATTTAACATAACAAACTATTGCGAATTCATAAAAATTAAATTCCTGTCCAGGTATTCTTCAAGATATGAAAAGGTTGTTGTTATAAGATATTTTATAAGCACATTTAATTTAAAAGTTATTGGAATTATTACTTTACTGAATCGTTATGAATCTCTTCAAGTTTGAGAATTTTATGATTCTTTGTAATCCTATACATGTGGGAATATTAGAACAGTTTAAATATCGTCTGCCAATAAACGGCAGTACGATTTATTTTTAGAGACTGCCCTTTTTTTTCAACTGGCAACGATGAGAGTTGAGAATTTTGAAGACGTCATGATCAGTTGTGTTTGCATTTTGTGTTAGTGTGTATGTATGTGTGTTGATGGGAGAAAAAAAGTGTTTATGTTGATTCAAGCGTATATTGTTTGCACAAAAGTGATAATTTATCATATTAGCTCAAATAGACTTTGAACCCACATACATTTCAAATTACATAAAAGAATTTTTTTTAAATCTCTTTTAACTATGAAAATTCGAGAGAAGACGTTCTGCATTTGTTAGTTTTTCTATTGAAATGTAAATAAAGAATGATACAATTTAACGATTGCATGCATGTTGTGCAACATAATTTAGTTAGAAAGTAATTTAAGAAATGTAAGCAAATCTCATATTCGTACCAGAGCAAATCTTAATATACGTTCTTTGCAGCGTTTTGTTTTAACAACGCGTCGAAATGTACAGTGGCTCACATTTGTTTTCGATACTTATGTTTTTCAGTTTTAATTGTAAATATCATTTACTAAATGTTCGCAAAATGACTGCTTTCACGTGTACTGTTAATCATCTTTTTCAAAACCTGCTTCTTTTAAAAAAAAGTATTCGAAATATTTTTCTTAAAAAAAAGAATAGTTTGTTCAAAATGTTATGAAAATGAAATCACATACGTATGTGTTCGGACATTCTGAAAAGGCAGTTCATATTTAATGAAAATAACGGGACATTCAATGTTTCAAATATTCAATTTAGCGAAAATAACACTTTTCACTCGTTTTGGTGTGGATTAAACTAACTTTTTCAAGTAAGAATGTTGCATTTTGTTCCCTTCCTCCATTAAGAATTGCTTTTAATAGAGCTTTCGAAGTGTTGTTTAATTATTATCTTCTCCAACTCTACGTAAATTCAATTGAATTTAAATTTGAAAAATATAGAAGAGTTTTTTAAGTTAAGAACAGATTTATATCAGCCACAAAGGAATATTTATGGCTGTATGATTAGAATCCTTATTCCAACACATATTGAATATATTTTAGATTCCCTGTAGACGTCGTCAGATTTCCATTAAGAATATTTATATATTTATACTAAAAATTTTCTATAAAAGTAAAATTTTCCATCCCAGAGGCAGCAAATTATCCCCAAACGATTATGCCTTTACCCCCGTGCTTTACAGTGAGCAACAAGTTTTTCGTATTCAATTCTTCATTCGGCTTTCGCCACACAGTAATTCGTTTATAGGATCTAAATATATTAAATTTTAAGTCTTGCTTCTTGTTGATTGCCTACTATATCTATGTGCCCTAATGATTCTTCTACCAGTTTCAGGGTTAAATTTTATTGCAAACCGTTCTTCTAAGTCTGCTGCAAGTTTTATAGTACTTTACATGAAGAATTTTTTAATATTTCGAACACTTATCCTTAAAATGACGAATTATTCAATTCCTAACAGAACTTGTCGTTAGTTTTTAATGTCTTGTCATCATAGTCTGTTATTATATTTGTGCTAAACAAGTAATAATTTCCAAATGCAGACGATAATTCTTGTGGTATATTTTCATTTGAAACCAAAAATTTTGATAAAATATACCGTATTTCAAAAACTCTCAATTTTATTGAATGTTCGAATTCGTATGTCAGTTATTGATTAATACTTTTTCTACAAATTATTTTATTAAGACGGAATATTTCGAAGATTTATTTTGCAATGACAAGATTTAAAAAAAAGGATATATTAGGTACAATCTGAAGTCGATATTTTAATATTTAGTATAATTATAAACCAAATAAATTTCAAAAATACAAGTGTCCGAAAACAAATGCGGGCGACTGTAAATATTTTTTTAACCCAGTCCACTTGCTATCTCCGCATACATAACAACCAAAAGAGGGGAAAAAATTCTTCGTTTATCTTTTCCTTTAAGGTGTTCAAGACATTTCTTCAGGGGTCACACACTATCAGTCCTGCTGTATCTCCCACATGTCTTACACGTGTCCAGTACTAGAACGTGAGGCAGACGCATGTCAGGCCTATCTAGAACCAGTGAATGTTCAAAGATAAAGGAACGCGACAGAACCTTTCTTGTCAAGCAAGAACCATTCGATCGAATAGATAGTTCCGGGTTTGGAAAAAAAAGGACCTTCAGAAACACACCCTCCACTTTTTTGACAGCTGAACTCCCTGACGTAATTGAATACTAATTGCATAAACATACAATAAGCGCTGAACGTGGGTGCATGTGTCGCACGTGATTAAGAAAATCTGGAAATCAGTCTTGTTGACTCATTTTTATGCTTGGTTGTATATGCTGTCTGTTTATGTTAGTACAACTGAACTGTGAGTTTATCTGGCTTACCGATTAAGATCAGGGAAGACCGAGCGAGGGCCCTCCGAAGAATCTTAAGTTTTTAAATACATGTACCAATATACTGGAATAAAAAAATGGGAGAAGCTAAAAAGCGGACTGCATAGCAAATATTAAAGTTTACTGCGGAAATGGACTTACAAGAATCAGCCCCTAATTTGTAGTTAGCATTAGACTCTTTGACATTGGTTCAGTTGCTTTTTCCGAGAAGAGCTTTTCAAATCTAAAACTGATTAAAAGTTCTCTTCATTTAACAACGAGCCAAGTATGACTTAACAGTTTGGCAATACTTCCCATCGAAAACGCAGTAGCTAAAAACATCAGTTTTGATGAAGCTATAAAAGAGCCGACTGCGATACTAAAGGGCCCGGGTTCGAATCCCGGAGAAGGCGTGGTTGTAACTGTCCGTCCCTTCATAGGCCCACCTATTGGGTGCCTCCATAATAAAGTGACCACCACCTCTGGACCTCGTAGTGACCGAGACAAAAAGTCGGCCGAGGGCCCGCCATTGGTTAAAAAAAAAAAGAAAGAAACTTTAGCCGCCCAGACGGTATAGTGGTTAGGGGAGACGGTTATGGTACCAAAGAGCCTGGGTTGCAATCTCGGAGAAGGCATGGCTGTAATTGTCCGTCTCTTCATAGGAAGCAAAGGGGGCCCACCTATTAGGTGCCTCCATAATAAATAGGCCACCACTTCTGGCCTTAGAAGTGGCCAAGCCCGCCATTGGGGGAAAAAATGAAGCTACAAAAGCATTTTTAGAAGCTCCTAAAAAACAGTTTTAACTTTTATAGTGAGAGGAAAAATTAAAGGCATTTTTTAAAATCATTAAAAATGGCAGATTAATAAGCTTTCTTAAATGTACGTAAGTTGTTTTTAAGATTTTTTTTTTTTGTTTTTCAAATCATTTTAGCTGCTTAATTTTAACTAAATAAATGCTAATTATGTATTTGTGTTGACGTTTTTTATAGTGATCATTACGAGAGGGCCCCTACGAAGATTTCTGCCCCGGAACTCGATAGCTATAGGTTTGCTCTGATTAAGAGACATTGAATTCGAAAATATTTAACATTTTGAACATCTATTTAGCTTTTCAAGATATTGAAAATTACTAATTAACATTGATTTATTTATAAAATAAAAAATATACCTAATATAAGTTATCACAGGGCAGGTTTTATCATTAGGCCAGACTCAGGGTAGGTTTTATGATCATTATTTTAATTCCAGTGTTAAATTAAACAAACTTTACATCATTATTTCAAATAATTTTACTTTGAAATCTCGTACAGCTAGTGTTCGATCGCGCTAAGAGCCAGATGTTTTGATATTTGCGCGCGCATCTATGTTTGAATATACCTGCACATTATTATTTGTGTCTTCGAGCTGAACGAGAAAGCCATAAACAGCTTCTCTCTCTATCCCATTCCGGACTTTTCGAATTCAGGCTTTCTGAAAGTGGCAAGAAATATCGTCCCAGTTCAGATCCCTTCCTTCTGCAAGTGTTCTGGATGCAAACATAAAAAAATGATACCGTTTCAGATCTTCCTTGTTTAACCTTTCAGTACAGTTAGTGGGAAGACATTGGAAAGGGAAGAGCAGATGCATCAAGAAACAGGCTAAGCTAAATAAAGCTCGTGTTTCGTTTAAGATTGTGCTCAGTTTTAATTTTATCTGTCAAGGAAAAGCGATTTTTTTTCCACGCAAAGGAATGAAATCGAAACTTTGGAAATTTCAAGATTGATGATTGCTAAAGACTGAATGCTAGATACAAAAGTTTTATTATTTTTCTAATGTGATTTTTTACAATCAATTTTTCAAATCTCAGATTTAGAATTCTGTTTCAAAAAATAGTAATACTGTATCGTACTCAAATTTTTAAAATATCTTTTTTTTTGTGTTAGGTATAACCTCCAATGTCATTAATGATTGACTTAAGCAGTGTATAAAGTTCAAGGGACGAAAAGACATAGTGCCGTCACTTTTTACATACATCATAGTCATGTGACTTTCTATCTCTTTCGGATTTTGCGTCGACCTTGAATAAAAATGCTGAAATGGGAATCGTTCTTTAAGGACTGGGCTAGCATAAAATTTAATTAAAAATTTTTTTTTGGTTATTTATTTAAACAAAATGCGATAATGCGAAAAAAAGCTGAATGGAGACAATTTTTTTTATGTTTTTATCTTGATGAAAAGAAAAAAGCCTGAAGTGGGACGATTTTTATTACCACCTAGAGAAAGCTTGAAATAGGGAAATGCTGTAATGGGACATTACGAAAGCCAGTACCTTTACAGATGACCAAAAACGTTCTAAAACATGGGTGATAGTCATTGAAAAGTTTCACTATAGAAGATGTGCTAGAAATAAGGTTACACATTTGATCGCATTGCGTAATAACTGCATTATAGATATGAGAAATAACACAGTGTCGTTAGAAAAAACAACTCTTCTCTCAACTAAATTCCTGTTTTTTGCTTTTACCCAAAGGCGGAAGCTTCCATAATCATTATTGATGTTTTTGCACTGGTGGCATCGAAAGTCCTTATAGGAAGTTTTCATTTCTGGATGTTTCCAATTTATTTTCTAAAATCGCTTTCCAACAGACAATGTGAAAAATACTATGTTAAAACTACACCTTTTCAGTTTTACTTATGATCATTCTGGTATGCAGGCTTCTAATTAGCAACTGTGACTTGCGACCGAATGTTTAACGAGAGCCTGATTAATGACGTAAGCTCGAGCATGTGACTGTTACACGAAATTAGAAAATTGTGGTTTAATATACTGTTTGCCATTTCCTTCTGCCATGTACACTAATATACTACTTTTATTTCAAACTTGCAACCTTTTTTCTGACTTGCTGTTTATATAATACTCCCAGACAAAATATAGAGCCACTTCAATTCAATTTGCTGAAACTTTAATAAAACTGAGTTTTGATTCGGTAGAGTTTCAAAACTTGGCAAATCTAAAGTTGCTTTTATGCCCAATTTTAATGTTAATCTTTATTTTCTGAAGTACTTAGTCTCAATAATATTCTTAATTTCTCAATTTTTATTAAACGGGCGTTAGCTCAGAAGGGCTGTTAGTCTCGAAACGGCATTTTGTGTCGAAACACTAAAAGCGTTGAATCACTTATAAAATTGTTGCACTAAATATTATCGATGTTCTACGTTTAAAGATATTAAATAATGAAAAATCTGCAAGAATGTGTTTATGTTTCTCTGAGTGTGAAAAAAAATGTACCTAGAGCCATCAGATTTTGAATAACTTAGTCCCGCATCCGAATATAGGCAACTGGAAGCCCGAATTTGTTTTATTATCTATTTTATATTTTGTAAAACTTTAACGCATTTTTGATTAAAAAACTCAAAGATTTCAAAGCCAGCAGTAGCAACACTCTACAGAATAAAACATTTTTATCTCCAGCGCTCGAGATTATCTATCGGAAATTCTAAAGATATGCTGTTTATAAACATTTTTAAGGGCCGTTAACCCAGATGCTCTCGAAACGTGCATGTGTGTGTGTAAATTAAAATGAAAAGTTCCTTTGGGCGTAATATAAAATCTGAAAAAGCTTTCAGATTTTTTATTATTTATTATTTTACTTTAAATACCTATCTACTTTTTTTAAAGCTTTGGTTGTAAAACTTCGAAACATAACGGTCATCTGAAATTTTCAGATTGGAATTACTTACCACATTTCCTCTCGTATTTTGCAACCTTCCACAGTCATCTTTAGAGGCAGGTTCTGAAAACTTTAAAAATACAGGCATAATTTTCTGTTTCTTCTTTTGTACGTAGTTGTTCCCTCGTAGAGCTAATTGATTGGCAAATCGTATTCTGTCAAATTATTTTTATATTTATTCATTGTATTCAATTCTTATTTGCATTTTTATTAGCATTTCGTGCATTTTATTTTCCCTTGCCTTTATTGTTTGAAACACATTTTATGTAGATTCTACGTTAAACTCACCAAATATGTGATTTCGGCTTACTTCTGATATTTATCCAGCTCATAAATGCGTGTATCATCATGTGTCCTAGCTTTTGTTATCTGGTTTTTTTGTTCGCCTTCTCTTCTTCGTTTCTACGATGTCCCTCTTGGGAACTGTGGTATTGACGCACTGATGCCCAGGTGCACCAGGGGATTTACATGGTAACTGAGCCTTCGAGCGACATGTCCGGCTCAGTTAGCAACATGTAGCGGCTCAGTATCTGTCATATATTGTAATGTTAATATTACTTTGCATTATTATAGGAACGCAGGTTTATCTTAAAGAAATAATATTGTGAATGATGCTTACTTACACAGTTTCACGTGGCTGGTACACAAAATGAAACACAAGAGCAACTGGACTGCATATTTTTCACTTTTATTTAATTACACTTATTCTAATAATGTGAAAATTACTACAACATAGCGAGCCATTCCACACTGCTGTCACAAGAACGAAGTTCTATTCAACACTAGTTTAGTTGCCAGACGCAACAAGTACTAAACAGAAGCATTCCAAAACGATAAATTACAGATTAATTACCTTACACTTCCGGTTGGAGCGGAGTGATGAGCCATCAAATAAAAACCAAACGATCTTATTTTATAAGCTCGCAATTCTCACATGAACAATGACAGTTACCAGTAATTTACCCATGACTATTTATCATTTGTTATATTCTTACTGTAACCGCGTTCTTCAAAAATTAAATTGCATAATTTTCACCTCTCGATATTCGAACAATAAAATTATTTAAATAAGAGGGCCAATTATAAAATAAGATATAAAATAAAATATAAAAATATATTATTAAATAAGCCAAAAAATACGATATTTACTTATTGAAGTAAGAAAAGATTTAGTACCGAAAATTGTTTTGTGTATTTTAGGGGTAAATGTTTTAATAAAACTTTTCTTAATATTAAAACGGAATGTGCTTTGTTATTTCGAAACGGTAAGCTCTCCTTATTGGATCTTAATAACAATTCTTAAAGCTAACCCTCGTTCCTTGTTTAGTAAATAAGGAGGTTTTAACAGACAAGATTGTGCGTCACTTTTTAACAGCAGATTAAGTGTAACATTTCGACCGATATTACCCATTAAATTCTTAAACTGTAATAAATTCAAATTTTTCATTCTCTATCATTGAGAAGCATATTAACGATTGATTTTCATTGCCCTGATCATGCAACTGAATTATGAGCTTCCTCGATACTCTTACGAAATCTGTTGCTGAAACTGTCAATGATTAGAATGTCCAAAACAAAGTAAAGGCAGTTTAACGAAAATAAAGGTCGTGGGACAGAGGGGGTAAGCAAAATAACAGAGCTGCAATAGAAGAAAAAAAAATGCTAAGGAAGGAGGGAAACACACTAGGAACTAGAGTCTTATCGGTAGAATACAGCGAACTACGTAAATCATTTTTTGCGCAGTGTATAGTGATGGATATCTTTGTGAGAAGGCGTCTTCGTAGAGCTTGTATGAGTCCACCTCCACCCCAAATCTTTCTGTTCTATCTTCTCTTCCCCCCCCTCTTGTTCACTTTCTTTGCTTCAACACAAGGTCAACAACCTGTTAGTATAGATCCAATTCGGTAAAGTGAAGATAATTTCCAAAACGGACCTACCAGGAAGTTGTAGATCAGTTACCATAATAACTTGGGAAGGAAATCTTATCATGTGTAGGTGCAAATATATATATATATATATATATGTGTGTGTGTGTGTATGTTACCGGCATAGTGTGATTGCCGGCATTGTATAGAATATCTAGGCATTTTAAAGAACGCCTGGTGTTTTTAGGCATAGTATGAACTATAAGAATTATTACATACTTTCCCTAGAAATTGTATATAATAACTAACCATTCTGCAGAATGACAAATGCTCTTTAAGCAAAATATGAAAAAAAGTCATAATAAGGCTGTTATTTAAAAGAGCTTCATTTCTCAAAAGTATAAATGTTATTTTGAAGAAACAATGAAAGATTGCCATTAAAAATATTTATTCAAAATGCGTAAACAAAAAAAGAAAAGTAAGAAAAAATATTATTTTAATAAGAAATAAAATAAAATGTGCGTAAAAATTGAGAAATTTAAATTAAGCTATTTGTTACAACATGGTACGGTTTGAATGTCATTTTAATTCATTGCATTATTTTTTTCATACAAAGATATATCACATTTCGTCACTTTGTTTTATACATACACTTGTCGAATGCGCTGCCGCTTCCATTGGACTGAACCACTGCAACTGACCAGAGAGAAATTGCCTGGTCAGGAATATCTTCAGCTCTAAGCAAGTTCCTAGAATATAAAATGAACTGCTATTTCATAAAGTTAATCATTTGTCATTCATTTGGTTGTTTTATCATTTAACTGTTTCATTTTTTATCATTCATTAAGCTGTTTTGAAATTCTTTCAGATATTCTAAGTCGTTAGACGCTATCCTCTCTCACATTCTTTATAACTGCTAATATATTGCACAATTTCAGTAAACATTGTATATAATATGGATATGTATTTCATGTTTTGCCGATTTATCCTTTAGTATTCTATAGAATGCTTGTGCAATGTGTGAAATCTTTAATCGTTTCATAAATTGCCCGGCAGTTTTCATCATTCTATGAAATACCGAGGTATTCTATAGAATATCGGATTTCATACTTTGGTAGAAACATATATATATATATATATAT
>KK117232.1:240173-342785 GCA_000611955.2 Stegodyphus mimosarum
CTGATACTTGACATGTCTTCTCTGCTATTATCTTTCCTATTTCGGGAGAAATTTTGTTTGCAGTGATAACTTTCAACGCTGACCCAAGGTGAGCATCATTAATACGGTTTCTAATAGGAGACTTATTACCTTTCATGACTGAAAATAACTGCTCGCACCGATAAGTGCTACCAAACATGGAAATAATTATATATGCGAATTTTCGAGTATTTTCAAACCTGGCTGGTAAATATTTGTAAAATTCAGGCACGCTCACTTCAATGAATTTTGCTTTCAAATTTGAGTTGCATTGAATCTCGATCACCTCCATTTGCATATGGCTCGGTACTGAGTCAATACTTATTGAATCGAAGAAAATCGAATATCGAAGAAAACAAAAAACAATTTTCTTCGAGGAAACTAAAATCATTAAACCTCGTTTCAAATTCAGTTGTTAAATTTGCAATTTTTTCTGCGTATTTTTGATACGAACAAGTATCATCTAAACTTGATGTGTTCATGCTGCACGTCGGGAAGTGTGTCAAATCTTCATTTTTAAGTTGTTTTTCCCAAAGAACTAGTTGACATTTGAATGCTTTAATTATGTCTAACATGTTCGTAATGATATGATCTTTTCCTTGTAACGATAAATTTAAATCGGTTAAGTGTTTGGTTATATCAACCAAGAAAGATAAATCTTGTATCCATATTGGATCGTAAAACAAACTTACGTCTTGATTTTTCGTTTTTAAAAACTGACATATTTCTTCTTTCAAATCCCAGAATTGTTTGAGAATCTTGGAGCAAGATAACCAACGTACCTCGGTATAGTAGGACAAACCCGAATATTCACTATCTAACTCACTTAAGAAAGCAGTGAATTGACGCTGATTTAAACCTCGAGATCTTATAAAATTTATAACTTTTTTTATATATGACAAAACATTCTCCATATTTATTACTTTCGTGCATAGAACTTCTTGATGTATAATACAATGCATATGATGAATGTTTGAACCGTGAATTTCACTAAGTTTTTTTCTTAGTAATGCTACGAAGCCCTTGTTTTTCCCGGTCATTGATGGAGCGCCATCTGTAGCTACAGAATTTAATTTTGCCAAAGGTAGATTGTATTTCTGCAGAAGTCCAAAAACACAAGTAAATATATCTTCTCCTGTGGTAGTACCAGGCATCGGTATTAGTTCCAGTAATTCCTCAAAAATGTTAAAATTCTTGTCACAAGAACGAAGAAACACTGCTAATTGAGCTTTGCCACTAATGTCCGTGCTCTCGTCACAGGCAATGGAGAAACTTTCGAAACTAGATGATTTTGCTTTGATCTGATCACTTAAATTCGCGGCTAAATCAGTAACTCTTTCCGCAACTGTATTTCGAGACAATGAAATTGATTGAAAAGCCTTCACATTTCCAGGACAAACAATTTCTCCAGCTTTCATTAGGCATTCCTTGATGAAATCACCGTCAGTAAAAGGCTTCGAATGTTTAGCTATCAACTCGGACAAGACGTAGCTTGCATGTACCGCCGCTTCACTTTCTTGCAATACTTTACTAAACATGGACTGTTGCTTTTTCACTCCTAACTTGAGCTCTTTCAACTTTTCTTCTCTCATTAATCCTTCGTAATTGTTATATTTCGATTTGTGTTGTTCGTAATGACGTTTAATATTATATAACTTTGGTACATTAATAGTATTATTACATATCAAGCAGATTATTTTATCTTTTATTTCACAGCAAAAATATTCTAATTCCCATTTTACTTGGAATATTCTATGTTCGTCAGCGATTTTTCGTTTAATTTTACTACCACTTGGTTTTGATATAGACATACTGAATACAAAGGGCTGGAATAAACACGGTTAACGTTAAAAAGTTAACAAAAATTTATTCTTTCCACAAGAGATAAATCAAAATGCTGAAATATTTCTTCAAAAATATTCTAACAATATCACAAAATGTCAAACGTTTAGCAAAAATCAATTCAAAACAGAGAAACTAATTCTATCTCACAGCGAAATCGCTACAAATCAATCACAGCATTAAGTAAACAAACAGTTCGCTAGAACTACAGCTACTACTGAGATGAGTTGTTTGTTCTCGGCTTTTATAAGCTTTATAATTAATTTCTCGAATATACTGGAAACATCTATAAATATCTGGATTTTTGTGGATGGCAACAGCAATTACGAGATATTTATTTATTAGGTATTAAATGCACGCGCTGTTCTATTTTTAACCTTCCAACGCAGCTGTCTTTTCAAAAATCGTCTGCGTTGCTAAGGCAACATGAAGCAAATCTAATTACAATTCTAAATAAAAAAAACTAAATAAATAAATAACTATGAAATCCGTAACAATATGAATTAAGTAATAATTAATAATAAAGCAAAGTGCATGCACATGCATGCACCAATATATCGTACAAAACTATGATTGGAAAACTGAGACCATGAGTTCGGCCACATTCGGCTATCGGGGGATGTGTACAAGTTCTGAGCCGCGAGTTTGACATCCTTGATATACTAGTTACTTGAACAATATTGTTAAGGATTTCACATTTATTTGGCTGTTTATTTAGAATTGTAATTAAAATTGCTTTATATTTCCCGTGCAACGCAGACGATTTTTGAAGAGAAAGCTACGTCGGAAAAAAAAAGAAAATAAAAATAAAAGAGCGCGTGCGTTTAATGTTTAATAAATAAATATCTCGTAATTACTGTTGCCATCCAGAAAAATCTAGAAAAATCGAGATTGTTCTACTGATAATTAAAAAGCTTATAAAAGCCGAATTAAAACACCTCATCTCAGTTCATAAGGCCCATTTTCTCTTATGCTTCGCCGGCCTGGGCGGCTTACTCTAAAAAAGATGTTGAAAAACTTCAGATTACGCAAAACAAAGTCTTAAGACTTATCACAAATGCCCATTTCTACGTATCTAATGAGACCTTACACAGAGACCTGAGGATTGAATATGTAAATCATTATTTACATAGAATGAATGCCAACTTCTTTAAATCTGCCTTATTATGTAAACATCTTATGAATATGTAAATCATTATTTACATAGAATGAATGCCAACTTCTTTAAATCTGCCTTATTATGTAAACATCTTGAACATTTCCATGTTCTAGACTACATAGCCTTAGATGAGGATTACAACATCAGGCCATATGCGGCTCACTTACTAAGGGATCTGAATTTCCCAACTTAGTAGTTGTTAGAGCATTGCTTCAACTTGTACATATGTAAATAGGCTTTCGTTATTTATCCTAGTTATCATATTTAATCAAGAATTTCAATGTTTATTATCATTTTGTATGTTATATTTCATGTATTAATTCAGTATTTGTATTGTATTATATTGTATTGTATTGTATTGTATAACTAAAGTTTAATAAATTGTGTTACTTTCATGTGCACTGGTTAGGACGCAGACATGTACTAATGCGGCTCTGCCGCAGTCAGGATTTTAGTTAGGACTTCTCTCTACATTGCAGGACTTTGGTTTATTGCAACCTTGCGATGCAAACGGCATCTCTTTCATACCGCATATTTGGTTTTATTTTATTTAAGGAAATTGCACGTCTGGGGCTCTATGCAATTCCTCAGTGAGCTGGATAAGTTGCTCATAATTGGCAATATCCCAGCAATAGTTGTCCAGACTAGACTAGACTAGACTCATCTCAGTTGTTGTTGTTGTTGTTGTAGCTGTAGCTGTTTAAAGCGAACTACTGTTTGTTTACTTAATGCCGTAGCGATTTCGCTGTGAGATAGAATAAGATCATCTGTTTTGAATTGAGTTTTAGCTAAACGTTTGAGATATTGTGATATTGTGCGAATATCGCTGAAACAATATTTCAGCATTTTGATTTATTTCTTGCGTAAAGAATAAATTTTTGTTAACTTTTTAACGACTTGTGCATTCAATTCATAACGAACCCGTACGCACGCAACAGTATGGAACATAAAAGCATTCGATTCTGAAGTTTATATATTCAGTTCAATATTTTTAAGCTTATTAAATTCTACACTTTTCCATTATCTAAAAATAAGAGTTCAGTATCGTATAATAGAATGAGCAATAATTTCGATACAGATTATACATTTTAAATTTATTACGCAAAGATTTTCTTTGAAATGTTTTCCAACGGGAAGTAATTTGCTCTTCATGATTAACTGAGTCGTAAGCAAATGCGCTCCAGTTGTTACGAGCAATTAATAAAACTGTAATTCAATTCAAGAAATTAGTTTATAGAGATGTAGTCCAGATATTTTGCTTAAAATTTAAAAAAAAGCTTTAAACTTTCATATACATGATTTATAACAGTGTTGCTCTTTCAATCTGGCCCATGTGTATCAATCCAGACTGATATGATATACAGAAATTCCACAAGAATTAAAATAAGAGATGGGATCTTTAAAAATCGAAAAGTGAATTTTATTTATAGCCGAGAAGAATTATTTGAAAGCTGAACTTAAGTAGGTAATCTCAGCAAATTTGTAACTGATAGACAAATGGAACAATTGTTGGATGAATACGAACAAATTTGACTTGTAACATTATCGCATGCTTTTGTCTAAATGTACGCGAGCTGTCAGCTAAACTTTTTGTCTGTTAAACGTGTTGTCGGATAAACATCCTGTACGCCAGCAATCTGAAAGAAAAATTGCATGAGGGCCATACGCATGATCTGAAAGCAGTTAATGGGCCACAATAATTTTTAAACAAAATTTTAAAATGTTTTTAACAAAACGAAAAATTAAACTAAATTCTAAATTTCACTTATAAAATACTTATCAAAACGTTCATCATAATAATAATAATAATAATAACTAAAAGGAAAAATTCAAATTGATATTTATTTTCTTCATGCATGAAATCTGCAAGAAATTTCTTCTGGTTATACTCTGTAATTAAAACGTATTGACAGCTAAATATATTTACCATTGACAACATTTATATCAAGCAATTGCAATTTTTTTTAATTTACCGCTAAATAAATTACTTTTAATCTAAACCGTAAAACTGGAAACGCTAGAATACTGAAGCCGCTACCAGCTAGCTGTACATTACTCATATACTAGTCATTTAAGCCATATGGAATATAAATGAATTCGATTCTGAAGTTTGTGTATTCAGTTCAATAGTTTTAAGGCAAACTAAATTTACTGTTTGTACTAACTTGAGAAATTCTCTTACCTTACCCTACTCAAGAACCTTGGCATACAAACATTAGAGACTAATGGACCCAAGGTATTTCATTCTATTTTTTTTCTTCATTAACAATCGTGCATGTGAACTCAGTCCATATCTTTATGTTTCTAAAACTATTAGCACCATATTTGCAACAGAGATACATTGAAATGTATTTGGTGGCAACAAATATCGTGCCAATTCGGTCTTATTTTCATCCTCCTGCAGATGCTCTGGATGAGAACATCAAAAATCGTAGTATTTAAGCCTTTCTATTTTTAGCCTTTAATTATAGTTAGTGGAAAGACATTGGAAAAAGAAAAGCAGGTGTTCAAAGAAGAAAGCTGGGCTAAATGACGCTCGTGTTATCATTTCATTTAAGACTGTGCTCAGTTTTAATTTTATCTGTAAAAGAAAAGCGAATGTTCTTCATGCAAATGGCTCATATCGAACTTTTGGAAACTTCAAAAGGTGCTACACTGAATGCTAGCCAAATTCTGAAACGTTCTTATTTTTGTGTTTCAGTGTGATTTTTTTTAATATCGATGTTTCAGTTTTCAAGATTTAGAATTCTGTTTAATAAGATAGTAGTACTATACAGTATTCAAATACGTGACTTTCTGTCCCTTTCAGATGTTATATATGTTCCTATTATATATTTCGGATTTTATTTTTTCTTTAATTTGTTCAATTCAGTTCCCGTTGTGAATTTTTAGATTGGGTTTGTTTTGCTACACTTACCGCATAGCTAATCAATTTTGAATAGCTTGCTTTATAGAGGGCACAGTAAACTTACTTGTTTCATTTCATATTAGAAAACTTTCTAACGTGAAAAAAAATTAAAATCTGAAAGGTTTCAGATTTTAAATTACGTCCAAAGAGGGCGCTTTTTTTAACACTTTAAGTGTTTCCTTTATTTATCAAATATCATGTTCTTACCACTTAAGCCATAAAATTCAGTTCAAGAACAATATCGCAAAATAATTTTAAAATGGCATATCTTTAGAAATTCCGATGCACAGTCTCGCGCGCTGGAGATAAAAATGTTATTTCTGTACAACGTTGCCATGGCTCGCTTTGAAATCCTTTAGTTTGTTAATCAAAAATTCGTTCAAGTTTTACGAAATATGAAATCGATAATAAAACAAATTCCAAATTTCAAATTTGGGCTTCCAGATGCCCATATTCGCAGTAGGATTACGTCATTGAAAACTGGATGGCTCTAGGTACCTTTGTTTTATCACAATGCGAGAAATATACATGCATTTATTCAGATTCTTCATTATTTAATTTTTCAAATATAATGCAGAGTGATATTATTTGGTGGCAACAGTTTCAAAAGTGAAACGGACATTCAGAGTGATTCAACGCAAAATCGCAAAACGAAAACAATAGTCCTTCAGGAAAAGCCCCTTTGGACTAATAATTTATCATGTAGTTTAATGGGAGAAATAGCAAAATAATTCTAGTTACAGAACTATCAGCAATTTTATATCGCGAATAGTAAAAGCGTGGGGCTCCAATGACAAATTTAAAAAGATAATGACTTATACATCTGACAATGAAATTTAATTATTAGACTTCGTTATTTAACCGCCCTACGTTTTCCTTATTAGTGATGTAAAATCGTAGAGAATTCTGTAAATAGAATTGTTTAATCTATTATTCCAAATGATCTGTGTGATAAAATTATTTTTCTCTGTTTAGTGTATAGATTATCATATTCATTTTAAATAAAACTTTATTTTGTAAAAAAACTTTTTTTTAATTGTATTTTATTTTTTGCTCTAGTTTGAATTATACGATAATGATGAAATAATTAGTCATTATTAAAACACAAGCAATAAATTATGAAATAATGAAAAATAACTGAACTCTATACAAAGAATGAAAAAATCGCTTTGAATATTCAATTTCGGTAATTGGATATAATAACAATGTTACAGCGAGCATTTTACTTAAAGCTAAAATGAAAAAATCTGATGTATACACCACATGACTTCCTTATATGGAATGTTAAATTATGCGCATTTTTTCTTGTATTTCTTTAAAACTTCATGGATCGAATTAAATATATTTCGTCGATAGCTCATAAACCACAATAAAATAAATGCAGTCTTTAAAATTCACTATATTTGTTTATCATAGCGACACTCTGGCGCTAGATTCATTTAACAGTGTTACACCTCATTCATTTTACAACTCACAAAAATTATATACATCATCTGAAGAATTATCTAATCGTTGCCACATGCTCTATTCAAATACTAAAATAAATCTAAAACGATATGTAAAAGAAATTAAACAAACAAAGAAACAGTTTTACACAGACGATTCAGATTTTTTACACACCATTCAGTATTTCTAATTCAATTAATTTAGTTCTCACTCCGCGACTAGGCAAAGATGCATGAAATCTCAAATATCTATATTAAAAATTACGAAGTAAATATTAAACACTTATTTCCTCGAATAAATTCCAGAATGGATTAAGCATGATTTAATTCGCAATAATTAAAAAGGCGTTATCTTTGTTGCTGCGAAACTTATTTTCTCTAGACTGGCAACAAATCCACTATTCTGCTAAGTTTTTCAAACGTAAACAAATATGGCTGCTATATGGTAAAATATTTACGCTTAGCTGCGTTTAAGCAACTTTCAAATTGTCGATTCTACAAATACTGCATGCAAATTTACTAAAGGCATTAAAACCTTAACCGGAAGATAAGAACAACATAATTCACTCATTTTTAAAGCAACAAAGCGCAATGTACAAACATATAAGAATAAAGAAACCGAGATCACTGAGCCGAGTAACAGAGTGGATATATTTATACATATATATATATTTATATACTTTTGGTGCGGCCGATTGCAACCAAAATAGGAGGTGCACATGTGCGTGCTATAGCAGTTCTGTATACAAAATTTCAACGTTCTGTGGTTGTTCGTTTTTGAGTTATACGTGATACATAACGTACGTACGCACAGACGCTACGAAAAAGTCTCTTCAGAATCCATTTTAAATCCGTTTTATAATTTGGGGGGGAGGAAAAGAGCCCTTTATTCTGCCCTTACGTACGGATGTCACTCAAAACAAAATCGTTAAGTTGCATTCGATAGCGGTCAGAATGGATATTTTCGTTAAAATACGATACCCGAAAATTTTTCGCGATACAATACTTCTGTTTATTTCGTACAAGGAAGTAAAAAAAAATTCGTCATGAAGTGCGTTGAAGTGGCAAACTCTGTCATTAAGTACAGAAACATTTCAACCTCAAAACAATTTTTCTGCGAGAAACGCTAGAATCATTAGAGTTTTTGATGCTGGAGACATAAATGTGGAGTGCCCTCGCCGGGTCTCAAACCTAGAACTCTCGAATACGCGCCGAATATGCTTGGAATTACACCACAAACGGATGCGAAAAGTAGAGAGAAAGTATCTTATTCGGGACCCTCGCCAGGAGGGTGGACCGCGCCATACTTACCTGCCTACCTATCTCATATACTCCCCCCTTTTAAAGGGCGACTGGGGATTAGGGTCCCAATCGCCAAATCCTGATGGTGGTGAATCATCGTCCACACCTTTTTTTATTTCGGGCGCCACTTTTAATTACATTAGTTTTTTGAAGCAGGAGAGATGAAAAAGGTGCAATGTTCTCTCAGGGACTCTTACCTCGACCTCTCGAAGGGTGCTACCGTTACACAGCGAATGCATGCCGAAAGGAGGGAGAAAATATCTCTCATCTGCTTTACGTTGCAGCGTATTTCTTTAAAAAATGTAGAAAACTGCTTTATTAATATTTTTTTATCGTTTTGGTTTTAATGGTTTTAAAATTTATTTTATAATGACTGGCAATTTCAAAACTTTATACTCGAAATAGTTTCAGATGCTGAAGTTTTAAAATTATAAATGTGAAATAATTTAAAAAATCGAACGGTACACTAAAATTCGGCAAAAATTCAGAAATTAAGTTACAACTTTCATTGAAAACATTTCTTCCGCTCTTATCGGTGGTGCAAAAACAGTAAAATTCTGATATGCTTAGTTTGTTTCTTAAACGGAGATAAGCGCAAAAAATCATTTAAACAATAAATGAAAAAAAATCTAAACCGAATTTTGAAGAAATCGATTAAGTGCATTGCATTGTCATATACAAACAGTGTGCGTGGCAAATATGAACTCCATAGCTTACCTTTAGGTAGGTTTAAATCAATAACAAAATTCCACTCATAGTGAAACACCGTGAGTGAATAAAATAAAAACTTATAATAATGCTTTTCAATCAGAAATGTAACAAAATTTGCTATGATACTAAAGGGAAGATACTGTAATAAACAAAAATTCCAATTTCGTGTTAATTCCATGTCTTTTTCTTTGGATTAATTGCTTTCTAATTATTAACTAAAAGCAAAAAATCACAAAATATATAAGAAAAACTTTCTATATTCTATTATCTCTAGGATATTTACCAATTTTTGCTTCCTTGTACGTAAATAAAATATTTTAATAGTGAAAAATTTTGTCTTTGCGATTATCAACGAAATATACATTTTGACCGTTCCCGAATTCAATTTGACTATTCTTTTGCGTGACATCTGTACGTATAAAAATAATAAAGCAAACATCTTTGTTCCAAATCGGATTGTAAAATGGATTCAAAGTGGATTTTGACACCCATAAGGAAAAAATTGGCTGGGATATTTAATTTCTAAACTAGCAATTTTTTATGTCATTTTCAACTTGCTTTGAGGGACAGGTTAATTAAGTAAAAATAATCTCAGGAAACAAATTTAATAGAAACGCAGCAACAAATTTTATAATTTGATAGAAGTAATAGTAATAATAATAATAATAATAATAATAATAATTTAATAGGCGTAAAAGAAAGTAATGTCCACATGCATGTAATGCTCACATCAGATTCTTTTAGATTTTGTAGAGCACAGTTTAACATTTCAGTGAATAAAAACAAGTAAATTAACAACTAAATATAAATATGAATGAACGAAAAGTGTTTTATCTAATTAATCTACCAAAAGCAGATGTTCATCTTGTTTTTTTAGTACGTAGTTTGAGGTACCTGCATTATTTTTTCAATTATTGTATCTGAATAACTAGAACGCAACGAAGTTTTAAATTATTCTGTGATAGAAACAGCATTTCTTAATTCACGTAATTATCTTACTTCATAAATCGCTACATGTTAGGAGATAAGGAAGAAGAATAAATACAAAAAGAAACATATGCTAACTATTGTATTAACAAAAAAAAATCAGTTATTAAAACAAAATAAAAACCAGACACCCAAGAATAAAATAAATCTCGTAACTATACCAGCTATGGCGCAATGGCGTGTATATAACATGTTCACAGCGTAATCCTCATAGCTCTCAGTTGGGGTTCTATCCTGTCATTCCCCACCTGTATCTCGTCCCCCCTTCCGCCCCCACACGACACATATCGACCTCTAAAATCTCATCATCAGCAAGCGATTCCAATCTATCCGTCAAGCCACAGGTCAAAAGGAACCTGCCAAATCACGGTAGCTTCAAACTTCAACCGTGCGCCTCAGCAGGCTCCAGGTTTTTTGATGTATGTTGTGTGTCATCTCTGTCATCGGTCGTTTGCAGTAGCTTGGTGGTAGCAAATAAGTATCATCGCTACAACATCCGACTGGGGGATTAAAAGAATTCTTTTCTCTTCTTTTTTTTTTCTTCTTTTCTCTTTGCCTTTTCTTTTTATACTAATGAAGGGAAAGGTGGACACTGTTCGGAAATGTATGGTTTCCTTGATCACAAGTGATTAATGCGGCCTGTAGAAGACTGGCGGCAAAAACCTTGTGATAATCGAAGTGAAATGGATTCCCAAAAATGTGAGCTTTATTTTTTAGTGAACTTTTCATGTAATAAGCTTGGGGTATACGTTGCAATGCGGATGCTCTTATTATTCTTTTTTAATTGACTTATTTTCTTTTATTTCAGTTTTTCTGAGTTTTTCATAGACGCGCTTTACATTATAATGTCAATAAATACATATATTATATAAAACGAATAACAATTTATCCTATCAGAAAAGATTTGAAACCTGATTACTTTAAATATGGTGCTTAGAGTTTAAAATGAGCAAATAAGTATTGATTCTTAATATTTCAAATATTACACATAAACAAATTAAATTTAACAGCCATATTCACTTCAGTGTGTTGCCACCGGGAAAAGCATTCAAAAAAGGCAAATTTCATAAAAAAAGAATGCAAATAATAATTTAAAATTTTTATGTTTTACTGTTTACTTTAATGTTATACTCTCATTTGAATCACAAGCGTTCCAAATTTTTTTAAACTAAAATAAAAAGTTATTTTTTTCAGAAAATCAAATTTTTTAACTAAATTTTAAAATTTATTTACTAAATAAA
The DNA here is from genome assembly GCA_000611955.2 of Stegodyphus mimosarum. Taxonomy (NCBI): domain Eukaryota; kingdom Metazoa; phylum Arthropoda; class Arachnida; order Araneae; family Eresidae; genus Stegodyphus; species Stegodyphus mimosarum. Next base: position 251,787 of record KK117232.1, read on the forward strand.
ATATTTTAAAACATACATAAAGCAGAAATGAAAAACAAATGAAAATGCAAATGAAAAACTTCCAATTTATATTTATTTTCCGTCTGGAATCTAAAAGTTAGTATTTGCCTGTTGGTTATATTTTGTAATTCAGACGTATAGACAGCTAAATATTAAATTTTTAGATTTCAGTTTTATTTCAAAAACGCTGTAATGAATCTGAGTTTTAGCACTTAAGAGAATTAGGAGGGATTTAAAACAAAACTGATGAGAACGTTTTGATTGAACGAATTTACTACGGTATCCGAAAATAATTTGATATTTCAGTCAGCAAAAGGAAAAACAGCCTTTCATTAAAGGCAATTCTAAAATCACGTTCCGCGATTCATTTTTTAAAGCACTTCTCAACTCAATAAATTTCAGGAAACCGTCTGAAAAATGAATATTTTTCTACTATAGAATTTAAACGAAAACTGCATTTTCAACTGAATTAGGAGTAAAAAAATCATCTATATGTAAGAATATTGTTACGAATTTTGTATTTAGATAGGTAATTTTAGTAGAATTATAATTAAAATTGTTGTATTACCCCGCTCAATGCAGCGCAAGACAAATTTTAAGAGAAAACTATGCCGGAAAAGTAAGAATACAGGGGCAGGTGCATTTAACTTTGAATAAATTGATATCTCAGTAATTTGTATCGAAACTGAATAAATGTGACTGACTACTATGTTGACTGTAACCTTAATTCCATCCTCTTATTGCTTGTCCGAAATCTCGAGAATCAAAAAGTACTAGAAATTTCTAGCACCGCTTGAAAACTGTAAAAAGTCAGAAAGAGAGCATCTTAGCTCAGTTGCTTAGTTACTATTGTTGCTAGTTGTTTAGTTTCGAGAGAACTGAGATTAACTTTTTCTTTAGATGCGCTTTGCATTGCGTTCGATTTAACCTTTTTAGTAGTTTGAAGTATAACTACTGATTATTACTGCGTGATATTATGAACACTTGTGTGAATATCTCTGAGGAAAATTCCAGAGTTTTGATATATTTCTTTCGATAAGAATACATTTTATTAACATTTATTTCATATCGACTTCTTAATTATTTTTAACTTGTATCAAATTCTGGGTGATATTAAATATTTCTGATGCATTCATTACATGCGATTTCTGTTTCGCTCACAGACCACTCCAACAGAGTTTCTACCTATAATAATGATTCAGGCGTTCTGCAGACCCTTCCAGTAGACATATAAAGTAGCTGCAAGATGGCATCTATTCGCAAAGCTTGTATAAGCAAATCTAACTTTTAAAAATTTTCTTCACATAATTGCTTGATACAATCACTACAGTATTTTATTTTATTTTTTTACTTTTTTGAATAACATTATAAAGTTTCTTAATTAACAAGAAATAAAATAAAATAGTTACGTTTGGACATTGATTAATAAAGATTGATCAAAGTTTACTAATAACTTACCATATCTCATGAATATATTTTATAAGCGCCGCATCACTCGTCTGCGATTTTGCACACGGCTTGCAAGTTGCGCAATGATGATCCCTGGTGCAGTGTAAAAATTATAATTACTCCTGTAATGCTTGCTGTTTTTTACCCACGCAGGTATGACCAATAAACTCCTTTTACAGTTACATCAGTGTTGCCAGATCGTGATAGTTTTCGCAAATTTGCTACATTTAACTAGTGTGCGCTATAAAAATGTTCTGTCTATACGATTTTACGAATTTACTGCTACTCCATCATTTCATTACTACTTTGTGCTTCACCTATTTGCTTTACGATTGTAACGCATATGCGCTCAATTCTCAATCTTGGCTTTTGTGTTTTCAAGTGTCTGATTAATTGCTTTATTCAATCTTTTAGTGATCTATGGGTAAACAAGCAAAATTTATGTCTGATTATAGCTGTTGCACTAACTAAAGTGTGAAGTATGAGTGATGTGAAAAAATTCAACACCACTTGTCAAAATGCTTGGCTTAAAATACCCGTTTTTGAGAACTGGCTAGAAAGAATTAAAGCAAAGAAATAAAAAGCATCTTGAGAGCTAAGTAATGTGACATGAGAGCATCAAAAACGAATTTTACGAATTACATTGTTTCTTAAAATCTGTAAAATCTGTCTCTGTTATTCCACATAAACTAAAAATTAATACTACAATGAATCTGGCGAATTCTCGCACAGGCGTAAGTCAATTACCAGCACAGAAGAAGAGTGAAAAGTAACCCTTTATTAATTCAAAGTTTAACAGAAAAGCACCATCTTTGTGCGTAACAAAAACACCGTCAACTTGGGGTGAAACTTCAATGTAGAATATAATTCAAGTGGAATCTAAAATAAAATAGTGTTGGACTAGCACGTCAAATTACACCTAGTTGACTCATAAAAATCTAACAGGCAGGGCGATAATCCGAAATGCCCAAGAGGATTACTAGCGTAACAGCGAGATAGCAACTAAGTGTGAGCTACTAGCGAAAACACGCTCTGAATAAACTGAGATTCATCCGTTTAAATATTTACTTCACTTAACTTTAAATTTACATCCTGGCGAGAAAATACTAGCAGAAGTTGAGAAGTTCAAAAAAGGTATCAAACTTAAAATAAATTTTTTATGCAAAATAAGGGAAACCATACAAATCATCAGCAAATTTCTCAACAAATTCTATCATCCAAATAGTATATATATAATATTATATTGTGGGGTATTACATATTTAATTCAGTGTTCAATCCTTGAACCCCACAAGCACTAATAAGCGAATAATCTTTTAAGTGTGTGAATAGAGACGTAAGACCTACGAAGGGTTAATTACCCTTTATTTCTCAGAATAAATATGATACAATCAACTCCTAACTCGGAGTGTACAGCAAAGCCTCCATTTGGGCTTAAACTTAAATGAATATGAAATTAAACTTAACTAAAGCTAACTGAAAGATATAGCCGAAGCTATCAAGATTCTAAGTAGTTGGCCCCTAAATCTTAATTAAGTCGGCGAAGCCAAACAAGGGCCTAAAGTACGGCCGAGCGTAGCAATAGCTTAGAGAGACGTAGCCAAAAGGCAAACGCGCGCTAGTCAGGAACTCGGGTTCTCTCTCGAAGTCGGTGAAACATCGACTTACTCATTTGCATTAACCGCGTTTGTGAAGATACATTCTGGTAAGAAATTGTAAGCTGAAACTAGAATAGACAGGAAGGATGCATAAACTTAAAATAACTGTTATTAAAATTAAGATAAACCTTACAATATATATATAATATATATTATACATATTCAGTTTCAATTGGAACTTTCTGTATTTGTAGCTTTTCGGTTTATCAATTACTTCAATAAATTTTTAACAAAGAAATGCCATCAAATTTATCATCTGAGATTTTATGTTAACGCAGGGCGAAATACATAACATTTTTATAAAGAAAGCCATAGCACCTGGATTACGCCCCCCCCCCAAAAAAAGTAACTAAAATATAAAAATCATTATTTTCTTTAGCATTAGATAAATCTAGTGATGTTTCGTGTTGTAAACATCTATGCTTATGTGTATGTTATTTTAATGAAAAAGGGAAAGAAAATATCGACGCAGTTTTTAAGACTTATCGAAGTTGTAGATGCTTAAAAATTAAAATAACACTATATTTTTAAATAGCAACACAAATATATTTAATAGTGGAACAAAATAATATTTGGTAGTAAACAGAGCCCGATGAGTAAAATAAGATCAGCAATTAGAACAGAAAATTAACTGAAAACATTAGCAATTAAAGTAAAGCAAGAAGCAGAGAATAAAAAAAACAAATAAACTTAATAAGTAAATGGATAAAAAGAATTAAAAGATCAGCTTTAACAATCCGAACGTCGGGAACACATAATGAATATAAGCAAATGAACTCAAAAATAACAACCTAATATTAAATAAAAATTAATTAAAATAAGAAACAATTGAAAATTAGCAGTATGGGTTTAAGATTTTCGTCAAAATTTATATGCATAACTAGCGGACAAGCCCGCCAGCTGAGCGGGCTGGGCCATTCATATATATATAGCATGTGTTTTTACCTGACCGCATATGTGTTTTTAAGGGACAGCTAGCTGGCAAGCCTGCCAGCTGAGGCGGGCTTGGCCATTCATATAAATGAGCGGGCTGGGCCATTCATATAACATGTGCCATTCATATATATAACATGTGTTTTTACCTGACAGCTAGAGGGGGAGGCCGCTTTAATTCGCGTTTGCATCCACAAGATATTGCATACACGTTTACACATGCTGAAAATCAAGAAAACACTCATTCAGCCAACCCGTTCGCCGGTATTCGAAAATTGGATCGAACTACCAATCTTCAGCTATTTTCCCCAGGTAGTGCCCGCTTTATTGACGTATGCATCCACAAGACACTGCAAACACGTTACACATGCGGAATATCACGAACACACCCATGCAGAGAGCCCGTTCGCCCGGATTCGAAAGTTGGACCGAACTGCTAGTGTTCAGCGATTTTACCGCTCGGCCGCTAATGGGCCCTTGTACGAAGTGGTATCGCGAAAATTTTTGGGTATTATATTCCATTTGGCAAATGATCCTTAGGTCGGAAGCCACCCTACCTGAAGAGTAGACTCGTTATTAAAATTCTTTTCGGTAAACTTCAACTCCTGTCTATAAGTTTTATACCCACATCTCTTTTGTAATTTTGTTTTATAATACTAAATATATACCGGCATTTAGATGTCTATAAAATTGTAAAGAAATATTTAGGAAGCGTTATTTTACAATTTTTTTATTCCCGCAAGTAATACTTTTTACTGCGAGCAAACCTTCGATCTTAGCCGTAACTGTAACTGCTTTTTGCGCGTTTGTTTACATTTTCAAGCGTGGTTTTTTTTGAGCTTGTCGGTATTAGTCAGTTATCTTTGTTTACCTTCTAAAAATGTTCTTCTAAGGGTATTCTAAGACTCTTGATAATATTTTATTTGTGAATTTGTTTAATTTTGATTATACTGGTTAATTTCTTTCGTTTTACTTATGCTGTCATAATGCATACTATTAGCAAGCAGTATCGTATACCCAAAGCAACACCGTTTGAAAAAACTCATGCATGTCTGAAGAATATTGATGGTAGGTGGTCATCTGTAGATGCTGTTACGACAGAAAGAATTGCTGACACTGAAAATAAATCTTCTTTAGCGGATATGACAAATGGTGAAAGTCCAGCGTCAAAATCAATTACGAATAATAAAACCACCAAGAACTGAAATGTTCGTAACTTACGAATCCACAAAGATTGAATTTGTGAAGACGTCAGAGGTTATGTGATTCAAGTACATATACGACGTTACAAAAATCACATGATCTCGGACGTCACGAGTTACTTTGATTCTCCTCTTAATTTGGCTTAAAAGTTTCTGGTAATACTGAGTATCATGCGGAACCATCCGCCTGAAATATTTAATATAAAAAAGGAAAAATAAAGTAGCTACATCCACTCCCAATACGGTATAATGCTAGTTCCAGTGGAATCATAGATTCCTCGTTGCTCAGAAATACCACGTATCCACTGGTTATTTCTTGGCTGGATGAATTGTCATCAGACCCGGTTCGGTTGAATCCTCCTGGACATCAGTTGTTATATTCCACCACACAATATTATATTCCATCACACAATAGAGCCATTATTACTAATTGGCAAAAATTTTGCCGAAGTTCCAAATGACACCTAGTACACGCTTCCAGAAATACACTCGGGAGATGATACTGACCGCGTGATTTTGCGGATGAAATATATCGACGTATGGAATCTCTTCTACCACAGTAAAGTACAAAAGATACCTAACCTGAAAAAATCTTATTTCAACAGAAGAATGCTGCCTGCGCAATGTGGCAGTTAACAATAAATCCATCTGACACACAAGTTTTCAATAGATTGCATGATGCTTTCAGGTCATCAATAAGCAAGTGCAACTCAGCTGGACGAATTATGTTAATTCTCTTACTGAGTATGAGAGCTCCGTCTAGCAACCTATGGCGCGACTCACGACAAGCTACATTACTATTCTGCCCTCAAACGGTCCTGCCAATATATACTTCATCGAAACTGAGGAAACCGAACTTTTAGCTACACATCTGGGATCTCAGTTTTAAACGAATAACATTCAAGACAACTAAGCACAACGTGATATCTAAAACAGATACACTACACAAATTCACACGCAAACAACATCAACAAAGTGATCCCTTCTGAAATCCACAGCTATATCAGGAAAATCTATAAGAATAGCACTGGCTTTGTTAAAGTCACGAATAAAATGGTGAAGAACTTGCCACTGAAGATGTTTTTCTGCTGTTGAAAATAACCAACATCATTCTGAAACGTGAATATTTCCCTCCACCCTGAAAAACACCGGTCATCTCAGCCATAATCAAAACAAACAAGCTACTGTACAATCAATCTCTTATCTTCTATTACAAAATTGCAAAGGCGTAATAATGAGAAGACACAACGCCTTCATCGGCACCAACAAAATCGTGATTCCACAACAGTTCAGCTTTTGTAGAAACTTATCAACTACGCACCCGCTTTTACAAGGTGGTCGGACTTATTTCTGAGGGGCTACAGAAAAAAGAAGTTCGCTTGTAAATTTTTCCCTAACATAGCTAAAGAACTTGATAGGATCTGGCTGGACTGTCTCATTCCCAAATTACTTACCCTGGGATTTTGAGACGACATTACAAACATCACTGAGTTTTACCTACAGATGGAAATTTTGCCATTTGCATTTCAAATGCATACTTCTCCCGCCGTGCTGTTTTACCTGGCATACAACAGGATTCCTTACATTATTCAGCTATATGTAAAACGATATCCAGAAATACCAAACACTTCTCACTCAATATCAACACTTTTTGCTGATACTACGATCCTCATAAAAATGCTTTTGCTCATCCAACATGACAAATATTGCAAAATCACGCCCATGCATTAGAGACCTGATTTGTAAGCTCGGAAATTGAAGTTGATGAGGAAACGTACATAGAAATTATATCAAATTATTAAATCAAGAAAAATAAAACGGACCTCTCGAATACGCACCGAGCGTGCTGACCCACTGCACCCCGAAGGCATGCCAAGAAGGCGGAAGAAATACCTTATATATTCCCCCTTTTATTGGGCGACTGAGTATTAGGAGACACAGTCGCCAAATCTTGGTGGTGGAAAAGCCTCATCCACCAACATTTTAGTTCGGGCGCCACTGTACAGACATTAGGTATTTTTGAAGCATGAAAGGTGGAAAATGAGCAATGCTCTCATCGAGACTCTAATCACGGACTCTCGAATGAGAGGCGAGAGTGCTGACCGCTACACCACGAAGTCATGCGAAGAAGGCGGGAGAAATACCTTATAAGCCTTCTTCTGGCTTTTAAATGTACAGAAAAAATGCCTAAAGGGAACATCGAGCATTAAATTTTTAAAACAGCACAGAATTTTACTTGGCAGAACAACTTTATCAAAAAAATTTTTAATCTGAAAGATTACAGATTTTAAATTACGTCCAAAGAGGCGTTTTTTAACATTTTGTGTGTTACCTTTATTTATTAAATATCACTTTCTTCGTACTTAAACCATAAAATTCAGTTCAAGAACAATGTCGCAAAATAATTTTGAAATGAGCATATCTTTAGAATTTCCGGTACACAGTCTCGCGCGCTAGAGATAAAAATGTTTTTTCTGTACAACGTTGCCATTGCTCGCTTTGAAATCCTTAAGTTTGCTAATCAAAAATTCGTTAAAGTTTTACAAAATATGAAATCTATAATAAAAACAAATTCCAAATTTCAAATTTGTGCTTCCAGATGCCCATATTCGCAGTAGCATTGCGTCATTCAAAATTTGATAGCTCTAGATATTGTTGTTTTTCACAGTGAGAGAAATATGCATACATTTATACAGATTCTTCATTATTTAATTTGTTAAAATATAATACAGGGCGATAATACTTGATGGCAACAATTTGAAAAGTGAAACGAACATTCGGAGTGATTCGACGCAAAATCGCAGAACGAAAACAACAATCCTTCAGTGACAAAGCCCCTTTAACTAAAAACATTTCAATAAAAATGTACTATATATGAAAATATTACAATGAAATAAGAAAATCCGTTAATACAAATATTAATTATCCTAATAAATAAACTAACCAGTTTCCCGTTGCCTTCTCTCGACAAACGTCCAGTATGCAAGAGAAACATTAAATTTAAAAACTGCACAGAATTATCGCTCTCATTTTTCCGAGTGGCAACAGTCCTGATATCAGCAACAATGGCAACAGTGATATATCAGCAGCAACGGCTGCGGGCCATTGTTGCTGATATTATGAAAGAGAATTATCGATTTGATGCAATTTTATCAAAAAACATAAAATAAAAAAACTCATTTAAATTTTGAAAAGAATCGCTTGAAATGTACTGGCTTTTGTCTAGATACACCTATGTACCAAATTTTGTAACCCTGGGTCTATTAGCTTACGTGCAACACGAACAAAAGCACACACATACAGACAGATAGATTCAAATTTGAAAGACAAATATCGTTTTCTTTGCTGCATGGCAACACATTGCTTTTAAATTGTTGAGTCTTCTGATTAAATATGAAACATAAACATCTTGCACTTTGAAATACAAATAATTCAAAATTTGGGCTTCGAATTGCACATGTTTGGGTGAAAGATTATATGTGCGTTTAAAATTTGGTGGCTTTAGATGGCGCCGTTTTTCCACAATGTAATGGCATGCGTATAATAAAGAGGCATACGTGCATAAAAATTCTTCATCATTTAATAATAGAGATTGCATTTGTAATGTTGGTTGTTTATTCGCACACAAATACGAGAAATACTTGCTTTACACAGTTCTATATTTCGTATTTATTACACATCTGGAAATTTTTAGCTACACATTATTATTTAATTTCTGTATGGTATATTTAGGAACAAGAAAGGCTTGGAATCCCATTTTTCAGTCCTGACAATATTATTTTATTTCTTTTTTTAATATTTTTTCCTATTCCTTTTTCTTAGAGCAACATTGACTATTCGGTTTGTTTTTCTTCCCACTAGGAGGATAAGTTCTAAGGAGCAACGATCTATCAGTCGCAATGGATTTGGTTCATTTCCTTAGTTGTAGGTTTTTTTTCACAATACCTTGTACCAATGCAAAAAACACGCGAAATTTATTTGATATCGTAAGCTTCCAATATTTGCAGGAATGTTCTGTTTCATACTATTTCTCAGTAACAGCTGCTTTTAGTAAGACTTTCGAAGAAATGTCGTGTTTCCATAGTCTTTCTTCAACTCACTCCAAACTTGTTCAATAGGATTTAAGTTAAGAGAATATGAAGGCACCTTTAGGACAGTTGTATAGTAACTACACGAGAATACTTAGGGTGGTACATTTAGGGAATGCTTAGAGTGGTATACTTAGAGTAGTTTGTTTGAGTTAGCTTGAAATGTGAGTTAGCTTAGAATTTGAGTTAGCTTGGAATAGACTTCAGTGAATTTTCGATAGAAGAAGATTTTTTCAAGGAATATTTTAAGGAATTTCAAGGAATAATTCTATAGTTCCAAGTAGTTTGCATCATTTTATTGCATCAAAGATAGCTGGACATTTTCAAGGATGTTTTCAAGGACGTTTTCAAGGGTACGTCAAGGATGTTTTCGATATTTTGAATACTTTGACTATCTTTAAAATGATGAATATTTACTCTCTTTAAAATGAAGAATATCTCAATTTTTAACAGAACTTGTCGTTATTGCATAAGGAAGTTCACTTCAAATAGGGATTATTAATATATTTTGCTTAATAAGTAATCATTTTCAAATGAAAAGGATAAGTCTTGTGATGCATTTTCATTTAAAGCAAAAAAAATATAGCAAGAAACCTCATGTGACAAAATACTTCAACAAAAATATCGGGTGAGCAAATTATTATGTGAGTTACCTAAATCTAAAGTGAGTTACCTGAAGTTCAAAACTAATGCGTTTTGAATACATTATTTTATCACAAGGAATATTTTGATGAGGTTTGTTTCACAAAACAAGCTTAAAATAATGAAAATATATTAAAAAATGATTTGGAGTCTATGTGTCAATGTTTAGTACAAGACCAATGCAAATAAGTTTCAAAAATAGTTTTCTCCAAAAACAAATATGAGCAACTGGAAAGATAATTCCTCTAATGCCTTATAGCAGCTCCATTCGATTAATACAGTTCCTCGTTTAGGAACTAGTTCTTTCGTTTCCCGCTGAAACTGATTACTTTTTTTAACAGTTACATGTAATTTTATGAGTTTTAAATAGCAGCTTATTTCATAAAAACATTTAATATTTTATACTTTTTTTAGTCTCCGTAACACGTTATCAATTAAATTATAATCTTTGCTGAAAAATCGTTTTTAAGTGAACAATAACTACTGTTTTACTTTTAACAATATTGTTTTCAAATGTTCGAAAATTTCCAGCGATATTTTCCAAAAATCAGAAGTCGGGTTAAAATTTCATACAAATTTCATTTAATTTAAGATTCTTTTCCGCTTTATCCGATAGCGCAAGTAGTAAAATTCTGGTTGTTTCAGTTTGCTCTTTAAACAAAGATATGCACAAAAACTCCTTTCAGCATTAAATTTCAAATAATCTAAATTATATTTTAAAACAGTCGCTTCACGACATTGCATTACCATCCACATTGAACTTGTGTATAAAATTTGAGCTCGTTAGTTTATCAAGTAATAATTTTGAAATGGATAGCAAAGTGTTGACCATCACGAAAAATAGTTTAACCCAGTTAAACAAAGCTTAGAAAAATGACAGCTAGTTTAAAAAAAATTCTAGGTAATCTAATTAATATTTCTTCATAGTAATTGTTTTGAAAGAAGAGTAAAGAGTTTGTTTTACAACCTTTGAAACTTTCAAATTTTTATAACTACATTTTTGAACTTTAAAATTTTAATGTCTCAAAAGAAATGTAATATTATTTAACACAAATAAAATTATGAAAATCAACTTTGAAAATGAAATTTTGAGGAAAATGTATATAAATTTATAAAATGGAAAAAGTTAAAAAATGTCACGATAGACTCCATTGCAAACAATTTAAAGGCTAATTAATGGCTAGTTTTACCGGAAGCGTTCTGAGAAATATATACAGAAGCAAGAAAAATAATATGACGTAAAGACACCATAACCAGTCACTGAAGTTATAAGATTCTAGTTAATTTACGTGTCCTTAGCATTAGAACCTTACTGGAGTGTTTAGCGACTATTCGCTGGTCTCCTTACAACTATAAAATATAAATCCAAAAAAGGGTTAAAATACCCTTTTATTCACTCAAGGAAAGACTCACAGATGACCCCCTCCTCGGGCTTACAAGAAAGCCTCCACTTGGGCTTTAACTTAAGATAGAAAACAAAAAACTAAACTAATTCTAAGTTGTTAAACTTGTTATCTTTATACAGCAGAAGGTGCATAAAGATAACTAACCGAGTTGGCCTGTAGTTAAAACTCACCGGTGCATTCTAACAGGCACGTAAGATTACGGTCGTACGTAATAAGATAAGCTTAATAACGACGTGGCTCGAAGGTAGAATACGCTCTACTGAGAACTTCTGAGCTCTTCTGTGGAAGTGACTAAGCTTCCCATTAAATACAGGTTCTACTTCATTTACATAAAATGCGATACTGAAATCTCATTTCGGCAGGAAGCTGTAAGTGGAAAACAAAAAGTTTAAAGTAAATGATTTCAAAACTAAAAATAACTATTCCAAAATTAAAATAATCTCTACAGAGTAATGACACCATAAACTTGAAACTCAAGAAACGGTAATTCAACTTCTGTTTCATATCATAACGCGTTTTTAATGTAGGAAGTCACCTATTTAATATGTATCTATCGTTCTTGTTTCAGAAGAGGTAAGGATTTGTTCTATAATGTGTGAAAATTTCAAAGTTTGGAACCGATACATTTTTAGATATAGAAATTTTTAAACCATGGGCTTCAAATAGTCCGAACAATCAAGCGATTTTCGAAAATTTACCAAAAAATCAGGATGTATGTTAAAACTTTCATACAGATTTCATTTAAAAAATATGTTTTCCTCTATCCGATGGTGCAAAGAGTGAATTTCTAAGAATTTTAGTTTGCTCCTTATACCAAGATATGTGCAAAAGAATTTCCCGTATAAAGATAACTTGAATTTTAAAGTTGAATTTTAAAAATTCAAAATCGAATTTTGAAAAAAGGGTTTCATCGCATTGCATTTTTATTCATAAAAGAGTGTTTACAAAATTTGAACTCGATAGCTTATCAGGAAGTTATTTAAAAATCGATGACAAACTTTTGACGAGAGCGACAAACACCATGACTGAACTAAATAAAAAGTTGTAATAGTCAACAACCGTAACTTTGGAAATGGGGCGTCCGTACCACAAAACAAGCAAATCACGCTGAGCAAAAAAGCTTTAAGCAGATTAAATGCACTCAAGACGATCAATGTTCAGCAATTTTTTTAACCAGAATTCTTAATTATCAATTGACTCTTGCTGCATTAATGACATGAAACACCCTTAAATTTTTTCTTCACATATAGCTCTAAGTTCGAAATCTGGATGCAAAATCTAAATATACTTATAAATCCAATTTAATCCATCTATTTTCACTAAGTGACTATTGATAAACTGATTGTAAACGTGAGCTGATATTTTGAACACTGTATTTAAAATACTAGAGTAGCTTAATTTTTTCCTGCTTAAAATGAGTGTCCATGCGCGTTCGAATAACTAATTTGTACAAATAATTGACTTATTCGACTAATTGATTTTCATGTTTAGAAACACAGCTTAAGTTCAATAATCGTTACCCGATTATTTGATTGGTAAATTCGAGTCTTAAAAGATGCCGTTTTATCAAATTTTCAAATGCTTCGAATTACCGAACCAAAATTGCATTGGTTGTAAAACACTTTTATCAAGTTCCTTATTATTTCTGAATGTATCAATAATCCTGCAAATTATTTAACAAGTTAAACTTATTAATACATAAATTTATTCTTTGTTTAACTATATTTAACCAGTTTCTGCCCTGAAGTTACCAATACTGCCAATGCACGAATTCTTTCCAAGTAAAGTTCGAATGTTCACTCGTTTCACAGATTCCGCTCTTTTTTTTTCCGCCCGGAAAAAAGAAATCATTCTGTTGCGTATGGATATTCATTTTTTCGATAAATTTCGGGAATGTATTAAACGCTTAACTAGATTCGAGACTGCCTTAATTTAACCTTCTTCGTCGTCATTTTCCATTTCTTTTACTATTTGCTGATTCAATATAACGTCATCAATTAACTCTTCCCCTCAGAACTAGATGAACTATTAAGCAAAATAAGCACGTGCTTAGGAGGATCAAGGAAAGCGGGCACCACAAAAAGTTTCTATTCAGTGGCCGTTTTTACCACGGAATGGTACAGTTAAACCAGGGCAGAGAGGTTCCCATAGGGCCAGCAAGTTGAAAAGTTTGAACTGCAAGTGTAGCGGAGCTAGTCGACACATGGTACTGAATCCGTTTGCTCAGATAAACTCCAGTGGGAATGGAAAAATATCTCGAAGTCTATAATTAAAACAATGAAGTATGACGAACAGTTTTCATTAGCGTAACTACACACGCAAATATAAAAGCGATACATTTCGATGTTACAATGTACGTGCGAGTCCAAACCTAACGAATTTTCATTTGGCCACTGACTTATAAGAAGGAAATAAATGTTTATATTATGGGTGAATCGGATATCACGTGACATAGTTCAGATGCTTTGTTTGAACAGTAACGTTCGGCATCTGTTAAACTGGGGCACCTTTAATAATGATGATGGACAATGTAGTTCAGTTATTGGATTCCATTATTTAAACGCCCATGCTTTTATTATTCCTATTTTTTAAAGAAAAGTTAGAAAAATTAGGAAAAGTTTGTTTCTATGAAAATGTATTAAAACTTATTTTCTTCTTCAATTCATTAATTATTTTATAAGTTTTAAATAAAAGCTTATTTTAATAAAAGCACTTTTGTAACTTGCTTTATTTTCAGATTTTTAGTCTCAATGGCATATTGCCGATTATTGTATTTAAAAAGAATATTGAGCTTAAACATTGTTTTCCTGCAATGAAAAATCGCTCTTTTACTTCTAACAACTTTGTTACATCAAATGATCGATTAAATGATCGAGTGATTTCCGAAATTTCGCCAGAAATTCAGAAATTAAGTTGCAATTTTTTTGCAAGTTTCATTTAAAAGATTTCTTTTTTTGTTCTATATTATGGCCTAAATAGGAACATTCTGATATGTTTAGTTTGTTCATTAAAAGAAGATAACTGCGAGAAACCATTTAATAATGAAAAAAAATTCAAATAGAATTTTGAAAAAGTCCCATTGCCACGTTGCACATTGCATAGTCATCAGCAAACATTGTGTGTGCAAAATTTAAAATGGATACTTTATTAAAAATAGATTAAAAACTGATGACGAAATTCCGACCAGAATGAAGCACCATGAGTGAACTAAATAAAAGTAAAAATCAAAATTGTCCATAATAACGAAAGATTCGCATAGCGAATAACACCGTGGAACAGATTGTCTTGTCTTGTCTTGAGTGGCACATTTATATATGACACTAGTAACAAATGCACAGTTTTTTATTTCTCATAACGCAATCCAACCATTTCAAAACTTATGGATATTCACTAATTTTTATTAACTGAAATTGCAGTTTTTCTGGGTTCATATGCCATAGATAGGAATAGTAGTTTTGCAATAGCTTCTTCACGTTTCTGAAATACTTTTCTCATATTTTTCAGAATTCCTAAAATTTCTGTGCTTCTGATTATGAAAGTGTCGAACTACACAAAGCCGGTTTCACATGACAGTCCTCTCAAAACTATCCCTATTAGACGTTCAAACGTTGTTGCCTATTCTGATAGGCATATTTTAAAATGCCAGAATAATTGACTTATAATATATATCATCTTCTCATCATCTTAGCCAATAACCATTCTTTAATCCAGAGGAGGTGAAAACCCTTTGTTTTCTGTTTAAAATTTCCTAGATTTCAGGAAAACGATAATTGCTTTCCTTTATAATATTATTTAAACATCTATACAATTTAAACAACAAAGTCTTGGGAAGCCGTTCATCTTGTGAAATAAGAAAAATTGTTAGTACCCAAGGCTTGGAATACTATTCAATGATGCCATTATTTTTATTATTTCTGGCGAAACGTTTCCAATTACATGTCGTGGGGAGAAAAGAAAGTCTCCAGGATGTTCCTTACTAGAAGGGTAGCTTCCTGTTTCGATCCCATGTTGCATCACTTTCGCGTGAGCAACATGACTAGATGAAGTTCAGAAAAACATCTTTAAATTCCTCTATAAAATAACTTTTTGCTTGCATTTGATCAGTATTTAATTCTGAACTGGCAGTTCGCATAATACTATTATAGAAAACATGAGACAGCGTGGTGATTTTTAGTATGACTGCCACGTATTTTGAAATTCTAACAGGCACATTTTGATAAATCGGCTTGGGCAACAACTAAAAATCTTTCCTAACTTTTGTTTTCTGTAAGGAAGCCAATAATCTTCTCAAAACTCTTCGTGGGCTTCAGTTGATATGTTTTATTCAAGGAGGGACAGTGCTATGGCGAACTGCTATCTTGAAAAAACACTTTACAGTCAGCCACTTCAAATATTTGTATTTCTTCATCAGAGATGTAGAGTTCATTTTAGTATCTAAGTAAAATTTGCTTTTCTTTAAAATGTCAAATCCAAGGATACATGTATTGGTTACACAGACTCATATAATGCGGAAAGGACAATTGCTTAGTTTTTCTTCAGCGTAGAATCTGCGATCTTCTTCATGAAATGAAGATATTTGGAGAATACTGACCGAGATATTTCTACATTTTATACCTTCTGCTATTTGGAATAGTGTTTACTGCTCTACATTGTTTGAATTCATAGCCTCAATTCTGTTCATAACTTCACTTCTTCATTCGTTGAGTCTTCCACGCTGTTGAAATCCTTAGAGACCTTCACTTCCGTTTGCGTTAGGCTTTATTTCCATCTTCCTAGCGCATACGCCGGTACTATTCAGATCTTTATGTTTACTATTCGGAATTCTTGTTTCCGTAATAACGTCGATATGATATTTAAGGCATAATCTAATGTAAATAAAAATATTGCAATACTAAATAAGCTGCAAAATACTCTTGTTATGCATTTTGATGATTGTTTTGCATTTGCTTTACCTGTTACAGGAATTTTGACTATTTTTAATGTGTCAAAAAATTATTCTGTCACAAGATTGCTTTTGTACCAGTTAAAGAGTCGGCATATTTTCCCTTTGAAATGCTAGTCTGTGAGTTTTTCATGCCATCACAAAATCTAGAATTTAAAAAATTTCTAATTCTTCAATATGCTTTTAGATGATTATTAAACACCAATTTGTAAAAAACAAATTATTTTAATAAATCAAAATCATAGTGTTCTGAGCAACGAACAGAGTATGTACACGAACTTGTTAAACAGAAAGGAAAAATTCTCTTTAGTTCCACAGAGTTGAGATTCTTAACAGCGCATGCTTTAGAAGGAGAAATCAGAAAGGGACGTCAACATCGATATTGAAGAAATGTGAGGGGAAAGGTTAAATCCCAACAACTGAGTAAAATGATTAGATTAGATTTTAATGTTTTTTCGGCTACAAAGGTCTGGTTTCTTCTCATATTAATGCATCTCAAATTAGTTTAGTATCGTAAAAAATAAATAGCTTAAGAAAATAATATATGAAAATAACACATAATATATGAAATTTCTAATTTGGTTAATGCGTGCGTCATTGAATATTTTATTTAATTAGTTAAATTTTTTACTTACATTTATTTTTCGCAAATCTACGGAGTTTGTTTGTTCTCAAGTACTGCTACTTCTACTACACCGTTGCCATGGCGCCCGTGATATTGTCGTAAATGTATATACAAAGTCAAACTGGTTTTGCAGTGGACGCATATGTGCATCCTTTGTTCGAAATATGCTATGATTTTTTATGACAATGGGGTTTTGTTGCTGAAATTGTGAATAGTATATGTGAAGATTACACACAATTGAGTAATTTTAAAAATCAGGGTATTAGTTTGGTATTACTTGAAATGATTATTGTAATTTTGAACTTGTTTACTGCAGGTATTAGTTTTTATGAAAGTCACTTATTTCTTATTATGACTTAGAAGATTGCCTGCACTGTAAAATGTACTTAAAAAATAATTTTAATCATAAAGTAATAATTCTTTTAAGTCGAATAGTTGTTAAACTTTTATGTTGGTAATCATTTTATGAATTACAGTTTACCTTTTTTTCCCAGTAATAAAAACATACTTTTTAAAAAATAACCTGTAGGTAAAGATAAAAGTAATTATCAATTAAAACTTATGGGAATGTAAGGAATTTGCTGTGTTGGCTATTTCTGTGTATTTTTATTATGTTCATAATTTTTGCAGGCAAGGAGTGAGGTTATTGCATAAAAGATGTCAATCATTCAGGTAATATAATAGCAAATTCCTGATTTATTTCTTAAATTGTTTATGTCTGTAAAATTATAATTTGAATTCTTAATTATTTGGTATAAACAGAATTGAATGGTGAATATAACAAGGGCAACACTTCTTTTTTTCCATTGAAGACATACCACTTGTCATTTTTATCTTCTGGCATATTCCCTTAGTGCCAGGTGTCACCAGTTTGATTTGGCTTCTTCCCTAGTGATAATTGCCTTTGCAAGTATCACTTGGACTACTAACAATATGTTAATGGATTAACAGGTGATTATCCCATTTCTTCAGGAAGAAGATTTTGCAAACAAAGATTGTATTTCAATTCTCACTTCATGAAATTAAAATTTGAGTCAAAATTGAAATGGCTATAAAGGTCTTCTGAACACAAATTTGGTTTATTTGATCATGCATTCCATTTAGTGCTGTCATGTGATAATCGGCCTATGTTGTAAAGAGTTAAGAAACCTAATTTAAACCCTAGAGAAAAAGCTACATTGCACAAATTCATTCTAATGTATATATATTATTTGAAACCATTTCAAAGGCCAACATATGTGGCCAGATTGTTGTCATGGACAAAAACACTTACACTGATGATGTCGCTAAACTCATAGACGAAGGCCCTTACATTCTGATCCCTAAAGATCTTTCACTTTCAGACCTCTCAGAAATAAAAACTATAATTAAATCTTCACAGATCCTTCTGACCCGTTAAAAAAGTTGCTTTCCCGTATGTGGCAAATTATTCCAGATTACCTGTCAACTAAATATTTAGTTTCTAGGATACTTTTCCATTATGCACCTGCCACGCTTTTGCCACCTGTGAAAGCGAAACCAAGCACAGGGCGAGACCCAGTTATAGCACTATCTGGGAGACCAAACCATTTGTCTGTGTATGTGCATTTAATTTAATGCATTTCATTGTGTATTTATAGTTAATAAACTCATCAAAATGCATGGCAGGTGCTTAACAGAAAAGTAGTGTTTCTAAATTTTTGATTTTCATTCATTCTAGCATTTCTCCTAGAAATTTCATCATGGTTTCTTTTAATATAAATTCATTATTCACCAATATTTAAATGGAAAGTGGACTTAAATATCTAGAAATGGAACTTCATCAAGAATTTCATTTCTTCTAAATCGAAATTGATGAGTTAATTTCACTTGCTCAGCTCTGTCGGAAACAAACATATTTTGTTTTCCAAAATAAATATTACAAGCAAACTGAGGGATTAACCATGGGAAGCCTTCTTAGTCCTAGCCTTGCTGATATCTATACATTTTATTATGAATCAAAATTATTTGAAGGTTTAACTTCCTTGTGTGGTTCTGCTGCATTCATAGTATCTTTATCCTGTTTGACAGTTATAAAGATGATTTAAGTCACTCTTTCAATAATGAAATCCATTGATCCTGCTATTCAATTCACTTTAGAACTTGAGACATCCATATATGTTCTGTTTCTCGATATGTTGGTCACATGAAAATCATCACATCTAACTTTAGTACTACTGTTTACCATAACCTTTAACTGTTTACCTCCTACCACATTTCAAACCATGTCATTTGGCTAAACAGAAGTTAGCTTCATTTTATTTTAGCTAAACAGAAGTTAGCTTCATTTTATTTATTGTTTTCCATGCACTTCAAGTTTGCTCTTTCAGTCTGGCTCTTGATCAAGGACTAAATTGCTTAGAAACAGTTGCTGCTAACAGAAGCTTTTCACCTGATACTATTGAACAAGCAGTTAAAAAATTCTCATCTCAACATATCTAAACTATCTCAACATATCAAACTTCTCATTTTAAGAGATTATACATATTCTGTTGTCATTCTTTTCTTTCTTTCCATTCCTTTCTTCCATATAAAACTGCACATATTTTACAGAAATTTAACTTTCAGGCTATTTTCTCTTCTGTCAATAAAATTCACACTTCTGTACTAAGGATCATACTCTGATTATGAACTCCTGGGGCATATACAGGATTCCTTGCCAATGTGGTGTTATTTACATTGGTCAAAGTAAGATAGCCTGAAAATTTTGTGCTGAGGAACATGAGGCATATGTTAGAGGAAAAAAAAAAACACATAAATCCTCTGCTGTTTTTAAGAAAGTCACATTCTCGACTTCTCTGTAACCAAAATTATTCAAAAAATATCTGTAGGCATTCATATTCATAAAAATCTCTCAACTCTAGTTATCGATCCCAGTTTGAATCTGTCTTTATCCTCAGCTTTTAAGAAAATGAGTTCATAGTTGCTTTCATTTTTCATCAGTTGATTGCATCAATAGCCTTACATCCTTCTTCTAATTCCTGTCACATTATATTATCACTAGTTTCTCTTTCATCATTAGTGCTTCTGCAGCTGAAGAAGAAGGTTCTAACGTTTTGCACCCCACACACAAAGTTTAACAGGGTAGGAACTTTGAACACATGTTAAAGTACTTTGTTCTGCTAATAGACACTTTGAACCTTATCGCAAACTTTTTCCAAGAAGTACAAAATTTTTGCCTCTCCTGTGTAGCTTTGAATTCAACTTTCTTTTGCAAGGAATACAGTTTGGAAAAAGATGGTCATCTATAGAATTCAGTAAGTTTACATTTTGTTTAGTTTTTGTTTCAAATATATTTTTAGCTGTTTAAGGCTCAGATTAGATTTTATATTATTTATAGAAATCTCTACTGAAAAGTTTTAGTTTTCATTGTATTAAAAGTTTGGGATTACATAATCGGGGACCACCCAATTTTTTTAGTGTTGTATAAATGACAATTTGATTTAAAGAATATTTGTTTTCCTCTTTAATTTGTAATTGCTTTTGAATGTTGGATTTACATATAATGTTATTTAACCAATTAGTTTTTTTGAATGGTCAATTTGTATAACGTGAAGTATTTTTGTATTTTCGAGTAGTCAATTTGGCACAATGTTATGCTTTATTCTTTTTTCCAAGCGTTTCGAATGTGTGTAGGAAAAACTCTATATATATTTGAGATTTGACCTTTCGGTTTAAAATGAATTTTAATGGCTTTAATGAAAATTTAATTGAATCTTTTTTTGGTTTTTGATCTCAAATGTACCAAAAGAACGAAGCAAGTATTTGAACCATATTAATCGACTTCTATGGAACTTTAAATAATTTTTCCCTGATGAGTTCTGAATTAGAATTTCAGTAAAAGGAGATTAATTTTTATATTTTTTTATAGTTTTGTATATTTTTTCTTTTTTGCATTTTTATTTTCTGTGTTTGTTCTATTGATGAATTCTTATTATAATTCAGATATATTTAGATCCAGTATAACCTCTTATCCTCAGTTGCAATTATTAATGTTGTTAAGGAATTACCTTGCTTTGATTCCTATTTAATTTGAACTTTAGATGCTTGAAGTTTAATTTGCTTCAATCCTGAAGCTATAGCACAGGACTGGTTAAAAAATTTTTGTTCTTAATTTGTGGGCTTATTACTATGTTTTTTTGGTGAAAATGCACTTTAGCCCACTGCTTGGCGATGTTTTGAAAATCGCCAATTCGGCGCGTTTCTGCGAAACGTCTTTGCAATTGCAACCTTCCTGACACGCTCCGCGAAAACCTATTGTAAACAAAACATAGAATTTTAAAGCATAAATTAGTATGGAAACTGTTGCCACAATAAGATTATAAAATAATATGCAAAACGAACATTATGATCATTAAAATATTTGTCAGTTAGGTTTAAATTAATTATTTACATTTTATGTTGTAATACTTACACATTTTATGCCGTTACATAACCTTCCCAACACGCTCCGCAAAAACGTAACCAAAATGGCATCGAAGAAAGAAGGAATTTTTTTTAAAAGGGCATTAAAATTACAAACGATACCATGTATACACCGTTCCGTTTTAACTTAAAAAAAAATCTGCGAATTGCACAATGTAGGCAATGTACACAAATGAACAAAATAAGCTAAAATAACGAAAATAAATTACAAGAAAATGCCATGTGCACAGCGTTCCTTTTAAACTTAAAAAAAACTTCAGCGAATTGCACAATGTAGGCAACGTACAAACAGTCAGCCATGTTGGCGGATATACGGAGTTACCCATGTTGGCGCGTTTATTGCTCATTCAAAAACAATCACTGCCAAGCAGTGGGCTAAAGCGCATTCCAACCACAGTCATATTATTTTTATTTATTTAATATTTTATAATAAACATTTTGAATTAAATATAATATGTGTATCTAGTTATTTCTAATTTAAATTCAAACAAAGTGAAAAATATTGGATAATCTACTCATTTTGAAATATTTTACTTTTCTTATTTTTAACAGATTGTTTTATTCTTAAATTTTTTATATTTGTTTTCACAATCTTCAGTGTTAGTCATATAATGATATTATTTGAATAATAACTCTTGAAAATGTTTTCAGTTTTCAAATGTATGTACATTTCTGGCAAAAATTATGAAAAGTGATCAATGAAGTGCAGAGAACAGGAATTTTATCATGTATAAATATCACTTTCTCAGTAAGTTAGTTTTATGTATTCATTGAAAATGTAGAATTTTGCTTGATTATAGTTGGGTAGATAATATGGCATTATCTGCCAACTGTGGCAAGAATCACTAAACAAAGTGCTAAGTTGCCGAAGTAGGCAATCCAGAATTTTATGAAAATGTGTTTTACTGGCAGACCACTAAATGCATGCAATTTTGTAATTTGAGGGTAATGTATGTGGATTCTGCTTGTGATTGGCAAGTGTTTTTATAATGACCTGTAAGGAAGCTGTGGCTTGCTAATTAAAAACTAATTAAAAAGAAAATGTTGCATTTTTTTGAAATATTGCATTTTGTCTAGTAGTACTAGACTTTAGAAATGCATGTCCCATGATGCTGTATTTTACGCATGATCAAATTGTCCAGATTATCTTGGGGACTTCATTTGGAGAAAATGTCTGGAAGGAAAGCAAAAAGATTGTTCTGAAGAGGTTTTAAATCAGATAGTTGAACAGTATCCACTGGCTGTAAAAATGTAAATATTGTCCATATTGATTTTCTTTGTTTTTTTAAAGTTATGAAATGTATGTATAATGATACATTTGACTGGCTTTTATTTGTTTTCAATGTTACATTGTTATAGAAATCTTTCAGCTCAGAAGTAGTTTATGAACTGTTCTTAGGTGATTGTGATAATAGTTTTCTCTGTATGAGTGCAGTTCTCTAATTTTTTAATCTAAATTAAATCAGGTCAATGTGTATATGGAAAGCAGTGCCAGTTGCTCTGCAGTGCGAGAATTCTGCAGTTCTCTGATGTTTTTTCCTTCAGTTAAAATAGATCAGGTAAAAATATATTTACTGGTGCACCTTGGTCATTTTTGGCAGTACATGGACACCGAGTTTCTGCAATTTTTTTACTTGTTCCTTTGGCTTTGTATAGCAGTGATTTTTGCACAAAAAATTACCATTACACAAATCCAAAATAACAAGTCAAAGAATTTTACAAACTCAGTATCCATGTACACATCAACCTATTTTCACTTAAAAAAACTTAGAGAATGGCACAAACTAGGCATTGTACACTGCCTTGAATTTGTCCATGTATATATCAATCTATATTCACTTAAAAAGTCAAAGGAGCAGCTAACAAAAAATATATAATTTCAGTAACCTACATTTTAAATCAAACAATGAAATAACATAAAAAAAGTAAATTTATCTTAGCACAAGGAAATACACACTTACCTTATTTACATTTCTGTGTCTTCAGTCACAAAAAATTCCTGAACAGTATCCAAAAACTTCCTAAAATTATCTGAATTAGAATCTGTATACTGGCGTTGCCACATAAATTGACAAAAATAAGAGTCAAAAATATGCTCCATAGTGCCAGTAACCTCTGGCATTTGACCATAGGCATTTCCTTCCTACAAACAGGATACTTATAATGGCTACTAAGTAAACAAACCTTCATCTACACACCAATTAATTAAAGCTTTTTTCCTTTTTGTTCCAGATTGTACAGAAACTTCAAGTTAACCTTACCACATTCAACCATTTTACTGTGTAAACCACAAAATAACAACGTACTTCTTATTTGAACTTCGACACACAAAGCCTTTCCAAATCTTTTCCCATCATTCAAATTCACTGCAATCACACAGCCAATTACGTCATTATAGGGTTCCCATAGCATTCAACTACTCAAGTTACCATAAATGAAACAACTTGGCTGTAAATGAAACAACAACTTAGTGATAATCCAAATGGCATCTTTAAATCTACTCTAACCATCTATCATTGTGCATGTAAACAGAAGACTAAGAAACTAAAAAGTTAATGCTTTATTATGATGTTTCTGCATTTTTAATTTAGTTAATTTGTTGCTGTTTTATGAAACTGTGTTTCATTATGGGCATTTGTTTTAAATTATTTTTACTGCTTCATTATGCATGTTTATTGCATTTTTAATTTCATTAATTCATTGCTGTTTTATGTAATTTTTAGCATGATAAGTCATGCAAACATAGGTCTAAATTGCCAAAAAATAAGTTACAAAAAATTTAAATATTTTAATAGATAAAAGAGGGTTACATAAAATTATTTGCATTAAAATATTTTAATAGATAGAAGAGTATCCATATTGGTTCATTCTTCCCTCTCAGCAAATAACTATGAGTAAATTGGAGGGACAAATATAAGTGTGGATTGAATGAAAACAGAACAGTAGCCACAATAGGAAAAGGTATTCTTTATTTTCAAATGTAATCATCAAAATTACACAAGCTCTTGTCCCACTGTTGCACCAAGCAGTAAATACTTCATTTATAGAAAGAAATGCTGAGAATGAAACCAGTTTTGAACTGTGTCCATAACTTTGCTGTTCAAGTGAAAACATCGACCCCACAATGCCTTTTTTAGCGGATCAAAGATCTGAAAGTTACATGGTGAAAGGTCAGGGCTGTTTAGTGGGTGTTCCAACATATCCCACTGAAACCGTGCAAGTTGCCATATGTGGCTATGCATTGTTATGGTGAAAAAGCACTCCAGGAAACAACATGGCCTGGCCTTGATTGCTGCACACAGATGCTCCAGGGTATTGCAATAGTGAACAGCATGTTGATCATTTGACCTGAGGCCAGGAACTTAATGAGACGTGAACCTTTCATATTCAGAAAAAAAATGTCAGTATTATTTTGCCCTTATTCTGCATCATCCTGGACTTCTTTGGTGGTGGGTAACTGGGCTGTTTCCACTGTTGGCTTTGTCATTTACTTTCTGGTTGGTAGTGATGGCACCAGGATTCATCACCTA
The DNA here is from genome assembly GCA_000611955.2 of Stegodyphus mimosarum. NCBI lineage: Eukaryota > Metazoa > Arthropoda > Arachnida > Araneae > Eresidae > Stegodyphus > Stegodyphus mimosarum. The sequence goes on from KK117232.1 coordinate 276,704, forward strand.
CCACAACTCTGTTCAAGAAATTGTTTTCAGCATAATATTAGGGAAGGTGCTGTAAGGACAATCCCATGCAAAGCCAATTTTGATAGTCTGTGAGATTGTGTGGCACCCACTGTGCACTCAGTTTACTGTACTGCAGTTTCTCCGTAATGATGCCACAAACACAACCGACACTCACACCCGCCGCCTCTGGCACCCTTTATTGTGCATCGTCTGTTTATATAGATGATCTGTGTCCATGATGATGAGGTGACTAAGTCATAGATCATCTTTCAAAGATTCCCGTCCCTCGCAGAAATGCGTATTTCAGTTCTGCACATGAGTCAGTGACAGTGAGTGTTCTCCATACACTGTTTTCATTCATCAGTGCACTTTCATGAGCTCAAACACCTTCTGCTGCTAAAAAATTGAATAGCACCACCTTGCTCTTCTTTAGTTGCAAACATATGTAGATACAGATGAAATGACAAATGACTGCCTGCTAGACAATGCTGTTTTCTAACTACCAGTATATATCATGTAGTCATGTGGGATTACCTAGGGCAAGTCCATTCTGAAATATGAGGTGACTTTCTGAGCTCTTCCCCTTCGTTTACACACAGTTTTCTTGACAGTCATGCAGTAATATCGAATTATGACCACTGTTCCATTTTCATTTGATCCACACTCCAAAACTGGTGTCCGAGTGTGGATCAAGTCATGGATAAAGTCATGGACACACTCCAAAACTGGTTTCAATCTCAGCCAAATTTGTTTTACAAATGAGGTATTCACTGTTTGGTGCAACAGTGTGATGAATGCTTGTGTAATTTTGGGGATTACATTTGAAAATAAATAATATCTTTTTATTTTGTAACTATTGTTCCATTTTCATTTGATCTACCTTTATACATAAACTTACTCCTCACAAGTGCCACTCAACTTCTAGTTTTTAGTCCTTAGTTTTATTGATTTGAATTTATTATTCATTAGAATGCCACTGAATTGTGGCCAATTAAATACAGTATTTCTCCTGATGATTTGTTGGATGTCTGCATAGGTGCATTGTTAATGGTAGTGAAATTTGGTACTTTCATATCGGAGCAGCCACCTTAGTAGAAGTCATCAGATTTTCAGAAAGCACCAAACTCTGACAACCAGGTTCACAATGGTTCTTCACTTTTAACTAGCAATGCTGCTATTTACTGGTTTAGTTGCATTCTAAGTTCCAGCTGCACTTATACACAAATTGTGACATTTTTTGCCTTAAATGTTTGAAAACAAAGCCTTTGTTAACCTGTATGTTAAAATACGAAACCACCCGAAAAGGTTTTCGAGTTACAGTAATTTTCTCCCCACCCATCTATTAGCACACAAAGAAGAGTGAAAATTTCAAATGACATCCTTTCTATTTCTAAAAAGTAAAGATAAGAAACCACAAATAAATATTTTTAGAGTAAGCTGTCTGCAATAAACTGATGCAATGCATTTGTTGAAACTGCACCTGCTATTGCATATTTTAGGGAGAGAAGAAACAACATCGGGTATTTTGGCCGGTTGTGCTCACCTGAATGAAAGGCTGTCTGGGCCATTACGGTCTTCAAAGAGTTAAACTGATTTTTAAAATATGCAGGAGTGGGGTTTGCCAGCAGCTAAATAAGCTGAGGTAAAATTTCCATTTGTTTAAAGACTATAACTAAGTTTCAGTATGTCCCAATGTAATAATCACTTTTTCCTAATGACTCTAGTACTTTAAATGATTCAAATTAAATTATAAATGTTATCTAGAAATGGTATTTAAAAGTTATGTTTTGTAACTGTTTTGTTTAGGCCTTACAAGATTATGATATTATACTTCATTTGAAATCAGTTAAGTGATGAACAAAAGAAAGGTTTTTCTTCTGAAACTCATTATTTTATTAAAAAAAGCTTTGCATATAATATTTGTTAAATTTTATAAGCAGAGATCTGGTGAAGTAAGATAATTATCAAGAAATGGTTTCCATAATAAAGTACATCCTTTCTTGCACAATGAAACTACATTGAGCCCTTTCAGCTGCCACTGAATATGATAAGTATTTCTTAGAACATAAATAAACATTGGTGTTGAACAATTCTAAGATGACCATCTCCACACAAGATCTATGTTCCAAACACGTAGGATAATCATCTTAACAGAGTTTGGTGGAAAGCACATGGCATGAAATGGGATGCCTTTATAAATGATTTTCTAAGGCAAAATAGCATTCTTTACACTACATATGAATCAACTAGTCCATTCAACTCCAGAAACCCCATGCAACTAGCCATCATTCACAGGAATAGAATCCAAAGCGAGTTATCAGTATTATTTATACTGAAGAAAAATGCTTTTAAAGACTGTTGCATTCTAAAATCATCTCTGATTTGAATGCCATCCTTTTTTATTTTCAATTGATTATGCTGAAATTTTAATCTTTTAAGTTAAGTTAAAAATCATTTATTTAGGGTTTAAAATTATATATTAAATAAAATATATAAAAGTATATATATGGACCTGTTGAAATCTGTGTTAGAATTGTTCTAAATTCTTTTATGGGCAAGTATTATTAAGAACTAAGATTAAAATGGTGTGTGAAGTAAAGTAAAATGAAATGAAAAAGTAAAAAAATGGAAATTATCATTAGATGTGAAATAAATTCCGGTGCTAATGGTCTTTGTTTTCCCCCTCTAAGAACTGAAATCTGCCATTACTCCTCTTAACTACAAAGATAGCACAGTGTTATGTTGTTAGATTAGCAAAACTATTGTGTTCTAAATATTATGTCCCAAACATTCTGCTTCTGATGAAACATCTAAACTGGGTTGCAGAAAGAGATTTAAAATTTAAAGTTAAGCGAAATTCAACATTAAAATAACATTGATTTAATAGAAAAGTTCCATGAAAGTTTTGTATCTTGTTGAAAGGTGGCATTTTAGCTTCATAACTAAAATATAGCCATGGTCCTTGGCATGTCAGAAATGTAATGCCAGCTGTTCACGTTACTGGTTATGTGACAAGAGGTGGCTCAGATGGGTACCAAATGGCACCCCATACCAGCATGGCAGATTCTTGGCCCATTTGGTGATTATGAATGAAAGCTGGCAAGATTTATTCTTCTCCATTCCTCTATACACAGAATTGAGATTCAGGTTCCTGACTCACAATACTTAATGTGGCTATACTATCCTGCAAGGTCAAGAGAATAACATGAATCTCTTAAGTGTTAGTAGCTCGAGGCCACTGAGATCCTGCATGGTGTTCAGTGTGGCCTTCTTATGGCTGTCAGGTGAATATGGACCCATTGATTCCATATTCACCTGATGATCGCCATGAGACCCCATGAACACAAGCAGCTATGTCATGAAAAATAAATTGAAGTTCTGACAGACCACGATCCTGCCATTGTCAAATTTCAGCATATACTAGTAGGAGTTTCTCCTTTTTGAAAGTAGCATAACATGACCTTTGCCCAAGCAGCCAATGTTCAAGTGCAGTTCTCTTTGGAGAAATTTGCTATGCAAATATTCCCATTTATACACAATGTAGATGACTTACTCATAACTGTTTTGAGCGCATATGGTGGCATGCTAATCTTTTTCATATTGCAGCATGCAGTATCTGGCATACAAATTTAATTTTTGTTGCGTGCTGCCTTCATGGTTTAGCAATTTTAATGGCCAGTAGGGTATATGTGAAGGGAGAGGCATGCACCACTCAAAATTAAGTAAGAAAATTTAGATTACAGTATTATTCATTCATTCCTCCCCCTTTTTTGCATAAATTAAAACTGCTGGCCTCATTATTAACAGAAAGAATAAAAAGTACTAAAGAAATTTTCAGTTCAGATTCAGTGGCTGTGAACGTGCCCTCCCTTCACATTCATATTCATTTTAAGGTGCATTATAATTATCCAAAACTAGGAGGAATGAATATTTCCCTTATAAATTAAATTCCACTTAGTTTTTAAAAAGTAATTAAATTAAGTTTATATTGTATGGCTGTATTTTTATGAACTGAACAACAAGCAACCTTAGTTTGGCAGATTTTGAATGAAACTATTAAATTCAAGGGTCATCAGACGTAGGTCCTTCATCTCAATCATTACCTCATATTCTGAAAATCAACGACATAAAACTGAGATCCTGTTCCATTATTCCATGCATGATTATTCAGGCAATGCCTGCTTTTGAGCACTCTAATTGCTTTAACTTAAACTTGCCAGTCACCAAAGACAACTGATCAAGATCATCAAAGGAAAGTGGATGCTTGTTCAGAACAGGCAGTAACCACAGGTAGGCAAACCACATGTCTGGAACTTTGATCCAGCTACAAGCTTTTTAAATGTAACAGTTTGAATATATGGTATTAGAGTTGGAATAACTGTGGTTGCTGGCACCAGACTTGTCCTCCAGCTTATCCTTGTTAAAAGATTTACAGCATACTCATTCCAGTTATGAAGTCTCAAAAGCATCCAGTTATGTTATTTTCATCACTATCTCCCTGTTCTGGGAGTGGGTAATTTGAGTGCCTTCCTTGAATGTGGCAGTCATTTCTAAGTCTCCCTCTCCCAAATCAAACATTGATTCCCCATCACCCATTATGGCCTTGATAGGCACATAATAACTTTCAGCAATTGATAAGGCAGACATTTGAAAGATACATTGCTAGGACATGCCTAAGCAATCAGCCCGAAGTTATATAAAGTAACCATGTAATATGAACACAAAATCGTATTGATTTTGGTCTAATAAAAGTGCTCATGCCCTGAAGGTGGGAGCTCTGCTACATATTAGTTCTAGAAATGCCACAGTTATTCAAGTAGTAAAGTGCAATCCAAGGAACCATAATTGATTTAATGAACTGTTCATGGTTTTGCTGTAATACGACATATACTCAGACATGTATGGCTTAATCTTTGTTGTTGACTTGTCCATGTATTTCATGGAAGAATGGTTGCCAGAGCCTCAAGGAAGTGCCTTAATCTTTGAAATGAGCATATGGCAAGATCAACCAGGTAGCTCTTTTATGTTCATAGAACATTCAAGCTGTGTGCAATTCAAACTGCCAGTGATAATGCATCCATAGGAAATACACTCAGAGTCACTGTCTTATGATAGCCTGCTCATTTATTTCACATATATGACATCTCAATTCGTGTTTTTAATGGTCGTTCAAAACACTACGTTCCTGCACAGCATCAGCGGTGGAAGGTGAGCCTTCATAGGCATCAAGAAGCTTCACTATGTGGGATGCAGATACAAAAAACCCAGGTTTTCAGTTTTATTAGGTTTCTGTTCTGTGCAGCAGTGGCATGGGGCCCGAGCTGCTCACAGGTGTCTGAGGAAGTCTTTAATTTACCCTCACCTTCAGAAGATGAACAGAGGCCCTAGGAACAAATGAACTACTATGCATGGTCCGAGGAGGGTAACACAGTATCTTTGATATGAAGGAACAATGCAATGGAGTATGCAGTGAAACCAGTCAGGGACAAGATCTAGTGAGCAGTGGTGGCCATATCTCAGCCATCATCCCTGAACACCCCTGTCTACATATGTAACATCGCAAAAGAACAGGAGGCTGGATGCCATTCATAAAAGCCAGGACATGAAGAGAAATGAAAGAAGGGGAAAATATTAAAATTTTATTCAAAACCTATGCCAAGCTAACTTTGCTTTTTTGCATAATTTAAAAATTTCGATAGGTATGTTTCACTGCCAGTTTCTGTTTCCTTTTTATTTACTTATCTGTTGTGTATCTGAATTAAAAATTATCTGAAACATATGCAGGTGTGAGTATAAAATCTCAGAATATTTTTGCTAGAATTTAAATTTAGCTGCATTTTTTAACTTGGTTTGGTGATCATAAATTTTTAAGCGATATAAAATTTTTTATATTATGTAATGGGACCATTAGCTTTTGCAGTCATATTGCCATGTCATCTGAAACATGATAATTTTTCAAATGGTTGGAAAAACCTTTAAATTTAGGTTGGGCTATTAAATGTAGTCACAAGTAAATACAGTAATTGTACTTTTTACTTTTGTAGCTCAGAGTAATTTGATTCCACTAGTATCAGCTCTAATTTGATTTTGATTAATTTTACAATTAAGTTCTGAAATGTTAATATATTTTATATTTATTTAGCAGAACATTTTTTATTGAAGATGTGCACATCATATGGAAGTCAGTCTGAAATAACAGAACATATTCTAAATAGCTGCAAGGAAATTTTGCAGTAACCTCTTTTCAAAATAAAATGTAAGTAAACTATTTGTTGATGTTTCCTAAAGTTTTATATTTCTAAGTGTTAAGTATTTCTGAAATAAACATTAAAAAGAAACCCATAAAAATGACTTTATTTAAAGCATTTTCCATAGACAGAACATTTCCTAAAATCAAAACATTTTCTACTGTTGCTAGGTCCAAGAAATGCAATTAATCTTTTATAAGTGTACAACATCAATGTTGCCAAATATTGAAAAACTAAATTAGTCTTGTAAACAAATGCTATCAGTTCCCACTTTATTTGTATTAAAAAACTTACTTTTTATTAGTTATGGACATATTTCAAGAGTTCACTTTTCAATTTTACAGCAGTTAGGTACTTAGTTGAGATAGTTAATTCTTGAATAATTTTAGTACATACAAGCAGAGGTATTATCCATTTCAATTTACATTCTTCTTTAAAAAAAAATATTTTCAGTTTATGGGCCTTGAACCACTGCTTTGTTTTGGATGTTATATCCAGTATAGTGAGTGGCTGACTGTCAGTTTTTATTTCTATAGGTTTGCCAGTTAGATTATCTTAATTCTTCAATTAATGCACCATATAGTTTGACATACTGATTTTCAGAATGCCAGTTCAACGTCCATTGTAGATAGAGCAATTATTCTTTATTTGTTTCATTTCCAATTTATGAAATTTTACCTAATTTAATAAAATAACCTCAATGATTTTCCATTTACACAATAGGCATCTGAGTTTAATTTTTCATTATCTGAAGTGTATATTAGGCATGCATTTTGTGTTTCTTTAATGCATCTAAATAGCCTTTTCACTGTCTTTTGTAGAACTTTTATTGTGATAAATTACAAGCAAAGAATGTTAAGTACATGAATAAAACTAATGTTGCCTGATATTTTGTTTTTGTTGTCAATGAAGAAGATACTTCATCATTAAGATTTTCATTCAGTATTCCCAAATTACATTCATTAATTTTAAAGTTTTGAAATTTTTGGTTATGTAATTTTTTTTTAATCCAAATAAGTTTTCAGATTCTTGTCTTATGTCAGTTTTCAAATATTTGTGTATTTTGGAGACTTCTTCTTATAAGGCGAATAATTTAGAAAATTGAGAGATGAAGTCATCTTTCTCAGAATTTAAATTTTCATTAATCATTAAGTCTTCTAAATATACTTCTATGATAAGTCGTGTAAGTTTTTTTTTTTTTTTAATATAAATTCTCGTGGATCTGGTTTTAATCTCCATAAATTCTTTTTTTAAGCCATTTCCTAAATCTTTATATCAGCATCTTCTTGACTGTTATATCCATATTTAATTTGTTCACAGGATATACTTTGTGGGAACCTGAGATAAAACCAGTTGGTTGTTCCATGCAAATTACTTTATTTTAGTTTCAGTATAAATATACAGTTTTTACTTTAAAGAAGATCATAATTTGTAGTTTTTCTAACCTGCAAATGATAACATAGTTCATTCAAGTATCTCTCAAACTACATTAGGCCCCATTGAACTCATCCCTGTATGTAGCCAAAACTGTTTTTCAGCAGATTCCATAGTTTCATTATGTACAGGGTGTTTATAAAGTCCCGGACCCATTTTGATCTTTAATAAATCATAAAATAATGAAGATATAAACAAACTTATGGCATTTATTGATGGAATAACTTATATATTTTCCTTTTCAGGTTTGAATATCTTTACTTTTGTAAATTTCGTCTGCGCATGTGGTTAATTTCATTTTCCAGTCTAAATATCTGTATTTTTCTGTAATGTTCGCCAACGAAGCATCCTTTCATCTTTCTGGCATTGTTAATCAGCATAATGTGTGCATATGGGGATCTGAAAACCTCCATGAATACCATGAGGCACAAAGGGATTCCCCAAAGGTTAATGTGTGGTGTGGACTAATGCACGACCGACTCATTAGGCCTTTCATTTTTACAGAAAAGACGGTCTCATCAGTTGTATACTTAGACATGCTGAAAAACTTTGTATTTCCAGAACTAGAAGAGCTTCAGCCACATGTTTTTTTTTTGCAACAAGATGGTGCACCACCTCATTGGGGTACCATCGTTCGTAGTTCTTTGAATGGCCATTTTACAGGAAGATGGATTGGGTGAGGAGGTCTATATCCTTGGCCACCCAGATCACCCGATATAACTCTGCTAGACTTTTTCCTTTGGGGATTTGTAAAGGACAACGTTTACAGGAGGAGACTGTCGAACATTAATGACCTAAAAGCCAGAATTACAACCACAATAGCCTGGATGCCGACATGCTTACCGAAACCTGGCATGAAATTGAATATCGACTCGATATTCTCCGTGCGACGAAGAGGGCACACTTGGAAGTTCATTGACAAGGGTCATGAAACTTTTTGAGTCTATCTAACCATTTATGTTATTAATTTTAATCTATCTTTATTATTTTATGAGTTATTAAACATCAAAATGGGTCTGGGACTTTATAAACACCCTGTATTTTATGACCTAGATAACTCTTTATTTGCATTATATACTTAAATAACCTTTTAATTTTTCTGGTGGCTTTGTGGCTTTTACTTTTGATGCACTCTCTACAGATGTGTTTATGAGCGTCATTTTTAAGTTCTTCTGTTCTTTCGTATTCTTGATCTGTTATATCATTGTTTTCAAGAGAGTTGTAATCTTCTTTTTCCTGATTTCCTGTTTTTTCCTTTTTTCCTGTTTCTCTTAAATTTTCTTCATTATCATTAGTTTGTTCCTTGTAAAAGATATAAATTCATCTGATATTTGATTTTTATTGAACTTCAATTTATTTCTCTTCAGTAAAACCTCTTTAAGTTTCTGCTCATTATGTTTTACATTTCTAGCTTCTTGAATTTCATTTAGTAAATTTTGCATACTTGTCTCTTCTCCTTGTATCCTACCATAATTTCTTTTTGTGCTTTTAGATCCATCTTTCCATGTTTTTTTTTCTTATATGAACATATGTTTTACATTCAAATCTTTTAAGATAAGTAATTTTAGGTTTAAATTCTCTGTATATTTTGTAAACTGTTAATTCGTTATTGATTATACGACTCTTATTATTCACACGAACAGCCACTTTCAAAGTATTGTTGGTAATTCTGCATCAAACAACATACTTCTAGTAGTCTTAATGGTAGTGCAATTAAAGAGTTTGGCTTTTATATTGCTCATTTGATAGTTCAGATGATCTAGTTAGTGATGTCATAGTAAACGATGAATACTGCTAATTTTAACTTCTATTACATTTCCTTCATCACTGTAACCATGTATAGAAAGTCTCCACATTTACTGATCACTTCTACTTTAATTTTGCTAAAAATTACTTTTAAATTATGATTAACTATTTTTGCTATTGATTGCAATACTTTGCTTAAATTCAGCTTAAGAGCTGAAAATTTAATTAGAAAATTTTCTGCTCTTAAAATGCTCATATTTCTATCAGTTTGAATTTTTAATGTCTGACCAGACCAACCAACTTACTTACGGCTCCTTTTTTGGCTAACTTTATTTGCCGTTCTGCACCTTTGAAATTGGATAATACTTTTATACTTTCTGATTATCCCTACCCGTATCAAAAAGCCATGAAAAAGTATTGATAAGGCAATACACAATGTTACCAAAAATTATTCATGTGGCAGCCCACGATGTCGGAAAACATATTTATGTGGAAATTCTACCGTGCACGTAGTAACCCCTCCAGGCAACTTTCCACTTCCAGATATTTTGGGCAACGTGACTGCAGATTATGATATTTTTATGGGAATTTCAGTGTTTTAGCATAGTGTACTCCATGCAGCAGTTTAGTTATCTTAAGTGAAATCTCAGACTTAGCTTTCTGCACACTTAAAGTATAATCTGGCTCACTTGATGTACCTCTTTTTTACCTCTCATTTTAGAATTTTGATGCTGATTTTGTGCAATTATCTGACTTTTTCTTAGCGAAGACAAATTGCTGTGTACTTGAGAAAAACAACAGCACACATATACACACACAAAAAAAAAAAAGAAAAGAGAGAGAGAAATGTGCATGTTTGGTATAAAAAAAATAGAAAGCACTGGATACAATATATAATTAGACAGAAAAGATCCTCAAACAAACATTTTGCTCCAACATCAGCAATGATTTTGCAATTCTTTTTTTTTTTGTGGCGAGCAGGGGGGGGGCGTGCAGATAATCACAAAATACGAAATATTTCTTTCACTTCTTCTCTGTGAGATGTGGCTTCTGAATCAGTAATCCATTTAATTTTTTGATTTTGTCCCAACTGGCAATCTACCGAATTTCGTTAGTTAGTTAATTAGTTTTATACTAGATGGTGCTACCTCTTTTTCAGACTAGTTTGTTTGTAAGAGAAATTTTTATGCTTATCATTTCCTTCACATACAATTTTTCTGTTGAATTTGCGAAGAGTTTTTAAAATGTTGTCTTATAATCTTTGTAATCAATTTAAGCTCAAATAGTAATTTTTTTTCACTTTTACATTATAAAGAGTTGAAATAAGAAGCAAATTAAATAACTGTTATCTTAAGCAGCAGCAGTGTTTAATTTATCTCTCTTTTTTTAATACTCTGCTTACAACAAATTGTTTGTAAATAGGTTTTGAAACAACTAAATATAGCAGTATAAAATCAGGTGTATTTTATCTAACGTCTTATCTATTTGATTCACTATGTGCATAAAATTCTTGATATAATCTGTATTCATAATATTTAGGGACTCACGTTTAGTTTTGAAGTATTTTAACCAGCTAATCTAATTTTAAAAAATTCCCTTTTATTCCCACACTGAAAGTTTTCTTATACGCAGCATAAAGCACAGCAAAAGAAATAAATATTTTTCAAAATGTCAAAAATTATTGATGTTAAATAATAATAAATCTTATATAAATTTGAATAAAATGGCAGAAGAAAAAAACATGAAAAAACACTTTTAGTGTTGCCACCTATTGATCCATAAAGTAACTACACAGTGAAGGAAGGTAGATCACTTATTGGGAGAATACCAATTTTTTTTTTTTAACTTTTCTTCTGTTGCATTCTCTGATTGTTTTCATCTTGATTAAAAGATGAAGTTTCTTCTATTTCCTTAGAAATTTTATGGGTACTTGCATATTATTCTGTCAACCTTTCATAGAAATTTCAGCAATGGCTACCAGTTGATACTGTGGAATTCTAAAGGATACAATCATCCATAATTTGTGCTAAGTTGCGCTATCTAGCAGGTCAGCAATGTAATATATAAGTATCAATTCATATAAACATGTAGCTAATTCATATTCATTTGCTTCGTTTGTCATTCTGGTCATAGTTTTATTTCATAGTTTATAGTTAAACTTCATGGTTCTCTGTTCTGTAATTTTCTTTTTGCATTTTGTTAATTTGTTGCATAATTTCCTGCAACTAAAACATTTTATATTATTACAGCATTTTTTCAATTTGTTTATTTTTCACAATTAAAACAGCATATCTCATAACACTGTGTCCAGTTTCCTTTTACTTTAGAAACTTCTTCTCTTACTTGTCTTTCTTATTGTTTATGTTTATTATTTTTTGTTTCAGTTTCTTTTAGTGCTTTTCTAATTGTTGCTATATCCTTTTTTCTATTTTTTTTTATTATTTTAACAGGAAATTCAAATTATTCCTAAGTCCTTCTAATATAAAGTAAATGAATTCTTTATCCCATATTTCATCCTTTACTTGCATATTTTTGTTTTCAAAATTATAACTCTATTTATATAATCATCTATAGATTTATACTACTTAATTTTTAGTTGAGCTAATTGAAAATAAAACTTCATTTCATTTTTTTTATTTTTTGCTATAATTTCTCTGAAATCTTTTTAGTGGCATATTTTAACACTTGTGGAGTTGTCATAGTTTTCATCACATTTATCTTCTTTCTTATCTATCCTTTCCATAGCTATACCTTACCACTTTGAAAATACCTGATTTGATTGTTTTATAATAACCTTTCTGCAAATTCTGTGTGTTTCTATTGCATTGTTAACTTCCCAGATTTTCTGAGTTTGTAGTTCGCTTTTGTAATTACCATCTTTTACAAGGATTTTGGTGGCTCATCTCTTTCTATGATACTTTTTCATATTTTCAGACTTCTTAGTTCACTTTCTATTTTGCCCATATAAGGTAATTATCATTAGTTGTTTTTCTTCTTTTCTTATTAATATTAATAAATTGTGATACAAACAAGATTTATTTTTGAAAGGAATTGATGATGCTCTTTATCCTAAATTATGTAATTTATCTGTCTCTTGAAAATTCATTACTAGAAAGGATAACCATGCTTTGCTACCATATATTGATGTTTTCTAAAATTTTATATTTTTAAATGTCAAATATTTCTAAAATAAGGATTAAAAAGAAACACATAAAAACAACTTTATTAAAAAGCTTTCACCATAGCCAGAATAACATCTAGAACTAAATCATTCGCCATTGATACCAGATCTAAGCAACTCAATCTTGTGTAAATAAATAACATCTAAGTTGCCAAATATTCAAAACTAAATTAGTTTTTTCATAAACAAATATCATCAGTATTTACATTAAATTATAAGGAAAGAATGTAAAAAAAATATTATATTTTTAGTTATTTTTTGTTAATTTGTATTGCTAAACTAAGTTTATGTTTTGTAAAATTAAAATGTAGATGGCTTATAAAATGGCATTCCTTGGGATAGCTAAATGATACATTTTCTTTATTCAATGGCCTTTTTGAAAATTTCTTTCTAGAAACTGCATTGTTAGTTTGGGCAAAAACTGTTCTGTAAACTGTATTTGAATATTTTTAAATATGCTAATTTTTCTGGATGTATTTTAAATACTTCAAAAAATTGTTTCACTGAATTTGATTAAATATAAGGGAGAGTATATTTTTGCAATATATTTTCTCATGCTCATGATCAGCTAAATACCTGATTTGATTGTTTTGCAATAACCTTTCTGCAAATTCTGTGTGTTTATTTTTTCTGTCAATGATAGATGGTATAATAATAATAACATAATGTAATTTCTAGCAGCATAGTAATTATCTACAATCATGTTATAGATTTTTCCATGAAAAGATTCAATAGGTACATTATGACTTTCATGACTAGTCTGCACTATGCATATAGTACATTGAAGGCTGTATCTCTTCCTGTATAAACTTGTATGCAGTGGCGGCTCGTAATAAGTACTGTGGAACTGCAGCACCCCCTATTTCCACTTATTATTATTTTTAATATTTAATATAATGTGTCTCTTTTTCTTTAGTTCTTTCTTTATACTTCTACAATATATAATCCTCAAAGTTAATGTCAGTAGTCATCTTCTAGTTTACGAAAAAAGTACGAAAGTCTTCGTATCGAACTGCGAGCTAGTTGCGTGGTGTTTGGTGTTCTGCGCATGCGCACACAGAAAGCAGTACACAACCAGGGAGAGAGAAGAGCACTGTCGCTCTTGTTTACGAAAGAGAATAGCACTGTCATCTTCTAGTTTACGAAAAAAGTACGAAAGTCTTCGTATCGAACTGCGAGCTAGTTGCGTGGTGTTTGGTGTTCTGCGCATGCGCACACAGAAAGCAGTACACAACCAGGGAGAGAGAAGAGCACTGTCGCTCTTGCAGTGCCGAAATTCTGGAAACATGATTTCTTTTTACTCCCTGCGTGTGGTATTTGGCTGGTCTGCGCATGCGCACTTAGGAAGCAGTGCAAGAGGCCGAGAGGAAGAGCACTGTCGCTATTGCAGTGCCGAAACTGGAGTGCCGTTAAGAGGTGGTTCTTTTTTTTTTTACTCTGAGTGTGCTGTGTTTAAAAATCATACACCGCATTCTTCTTGGTTAGATTATTTTTCAGCTATTCTATTTGATTCATTTTCTTCGGTTCTTTTATTTTACAGAAAACTTTAACCATGCCCTTACATCCTCAAGTAATAAATTCTGTGACTGTAACTGCATTATAAACCTCTGCAACAGCAAAATTGCCTTACTGAAATTCAATCACCATCAAATGCAGATCAAACTATTGCAGAGACAACATTAAAATGTCTAAATGATGATAATTTCAAGTTTTGGTTAGAGCTTTTTTATCGGATTATGCCTCATGTTGCAATAATATATAACTAAATGCAATTCATAGAAATTAGTGTGTTTAAAGTTAATCAATGTGCAACAAATTTCAAAACTGCTATTTTAGAATTAAGGAACTCAAAGTACTGTGAGAATTCTTCAAAGACACTGATGGCTGAAGCTAAGGAAATATGTGACTTTATATGTATTGACATAATGAACAAATATTCTTCCACTAAACCCTTAGCAGCTGCTAAATTGTTCCATAAGAAATGCTTCGCTAGTTTTAGGAATGAACATCCTGCAGAAGAAATAGTACTGATCACTGAAGCATATCGATGATTGACAAAGAAAAGCTTGAAACTGAACTAAAAGTATATTGTTGTAGGTCTGATATTCATGAATACTGCAAATTAATTGAGCTACTGAAATTTGTCTTGGAAAATAATCTAGATGATGTTGTTAGTGAAATTATGAAACTGATAAAAATTATCTTAACAGTTCCCATGACTACATCAGAGGCAGAACTCTGCTTTTCAACACTGAAAAGAATGAAAACTTTTCTAAGAAGCACTATGAATTCGGAAAGACTAAATGCGCTTGCAGTGCTTTCAATTGAGAAAAATTTCCTCAATTGTCATCCAGAGACCAAGGAGAAAATTACTGATCTTTTCGCACAAATTAAAACAAGAAGAATGGATTTCACTTTTAAATGAATAGATAAAGATTTGACTGTAACAATTTAGGTTAAAGTAATTAAGAAATGTTTAATTTTTCTCATGTAAGATTTCATGGAAGTTTCAAAAAAAAATTTCTTTTTATACATGTTTGTTTCCGTTTACACAATTTTAAAACAAAGGTTAGAATTTTTTGGAACAGCACCCCCACTAATTTTAGCTATGAGCCGCCACTGCTTGTATGTAAGAAAATTACAAACATATTACTTCAGAGAAGATAAAAGTTTCATATAGAAACTTGGATCATTTTATTAACTTACACTGCATCTGGGAGTCATATTTTTCTCTCAGGCATTAAGATTTCACTGACAGACTTCAACAGATTAATAACCTTTCTAGGATGAAAAATTTGCAAAATCTTAGCTCAGATTTTCTCAGATTTGGTTCTGCAAAATTTTCTTACCATCCTTCTTAGTTATGAGAAAAGTGCTAATTCTGAAAGAAGGTAATTTAGAGCAGTGAGTAAACTGTAGGTGCAAAATCTTCTTTTGTGACCAGCATATACTCAAGTACTTAAGTATGTTCTCAAAGGAATGGTAATCCATGCAGAAAGGCCAGACAAAGAAAGTGTACATAAAGAAAGGAAATCCAAGTATACAATCTGAACTTCCACAGTTGAATCTAAAAATTTTTGCATTCTATAAATCAACAGAGTATGTAGCAATTTTGTGTATTGTCATGGATGAAAATATAGAGAATTTTTAGCAGTGTTATGGGAACTCAGGAAGTATGATTTTGAAATATTCTAGTTGTTGAAGATAACTTATGGAGCTGTTGTTTCATCTTCAACCGAAGTCTTCAAATGACATAAGGCAATCTCAGATATAAGGTAGAGTGTACATTCATGGGTTACAAATGCAACAAAATGATAAACTGTGCTCAAGGGATCCTTCATTTTCAAGAACTAAGAATAATGTGATTTCTACAAGTACAGGTACTTGAACTTTAGAGAAAAAGAGTTGTATGCAGTTTTTAAAATTACAAACACATGGTTACTTCCGCAAGAACTACAGGGTTTGTCCAGGAAGTAACGAATGCCACTTGATTGCGAAGTGACTGTACAGCGCCGAGTGGTACTACTGGGAAAAAGGGATGCGAGGGACCTTAAGCTTTCCAGTGGTACTGGGGTTAGTCACCTTTGTGCTCTTGACAAGTCAGGAAGTGCTGTGGCATGAACCATTGTGTAGTGACCTTGTCTTACTTAGTGATGGAGAAAACGTTACAACACTGTTACATGCTGATATTGTTTGTGAAGCTGAACAAGATGCCAAAGAATCTTACAACATACTGAAGGAAGCCTTTGGGGATGACTGCATGTCCTATTCACAGGCAAAGAAGTGGCACAAAGCGTTCCAAGAAGGTTGGGAAAATGTCAATGATGAGGCCCATTGCGGATACTCCTCAACATTGCAAACAGCGGAAAATGTCACCCATGTGTGTGAATTACTCAACACAAATTGTTGCATTAGTGTTCATATGAGGGCTGAAAAGTTAAATCTGCGAAAAACCGTTGTCCACGAGATTGTATCAGAAGAATTGGGCATGCGGAAAATTTGTGCAAAACTTGTGCCGAAAGTCTTGACCAACATGCAAAATGTGAATCGCATTGAAACGTGTCAGGAACTAAAAGAACTTTGTGAGGATGATTCAAATTTCCTAGAAAACATAATCACTGGTGATGAGGGAGGGATTTTTGGATATGATCCGGAATCCAAGAGGCAAAGCTTCAAATGGCACACACAACTTCTCACCACACCAGAAGAAAGCTCAAATGAGCAAATCCAAAGTCCATGGTCATTAGGTTTTTTTTTTAATGCAAAAGGAATCAAAGCACCATGAGTTCCTCCCAGCTGGCCAGACTGTCACAGCTCAATATTCCAAGGGACTGCTTCAGAGACTAAACGACAAGGTCATCAGAGTCCGAAAAGAGCGCCAAGGGTCATGCAAACTGCATTATGACAATGCGCCCTCTCACAATGCCTTTGTTGTGACATCCTACTTGACCCAGATCAGCACAGCAACAATTCTCCATCCATCCTACAGTCCCGACCTAGTCCCGGCGTGCTTCTTTTTGTTCCCTTGATTGAAACAGCTGCTTAGTGGACATCATCTGGTTACTGTGGAGAACATCCAAGCAACCACGATGGCTCTTCTAATCTAGTCCTCAGGGGATTTTTCTTCAGAATTTTTCAAAACAAAGTTGAGCAAATTCATTTATAAAATGCCCATGGTTCTTAAACTAACCGCAGGTGCGATGTTTGTGCTTCTGGCCATGTTGAATTTGTGGAGTTGAACTGATGCTGTTGTAAGGTTACAGCACAAAAGATTTTATTATGAAATTTCTTCCAGTCTTCAAAGACATTTGTCTAATTTTATAATTAGAGTATAAACTGTAATTGTTGTATTAGGTGTAAAAGTAGAAATTCATTGAAAGTTACTGTAAATAGAAGTACTGTATGAAAATTAGTTATCTTTGTATCACACACAATTGTGATCTATTTCAATTTTATTTATGCTAAAATTTTCTGCCGAGCATGAGTGAATATATTTGTTTATTTTTAAATTAATTTTTGGTGTAAATTAATTACCTAGCATACTCTCCCCATTTTAACTTTATGTCTGTCTAAAAATTTGTCTTAATACTGTCAATCTAGTAATAAATTGCTATATGAATGAATTAACATTCCCAAACAGAAATTTTAGCAGCTGTAGTTTTTTTCTTCATATGTATTTTTTATATTTTAATGTTATGTACTTAAATATATAAGTTTATTATACAAGAGTAAAGTAGTTTTTTGTTAAGCATTATTTTATTATGTAATATAAATTTATTCATTTTGTTTATTGTTTAGATGGATTTTCAATCTCTGGTGAACAAGGATGGCTTCAAAACCATTCTGCTTCACCATTTAAAAAGTCAAGTTAGAAGCAAATTTGGGAATGCTATTTCAAGCAAGATTCAAGAGCATATTGAGAAAGATGAATCTTTATCTTCGGATAACCTTGTCACAGTGTTAAGTAGCAGCATTTCTGAATCGAAAGAATTTCAGAACCTTCTAAAGTCATATATAGGTAACCTAAATGTTCTCTTCAGTGACAAAGAATCTTTTGTTCCTAAAGATGAAAAATTAGGTTCGGATTCACAGTGTAGTTCAGCATCTAGTATGAATATATCATCCATTGATTTTTTAAGTCCTCATCAATTTCAGAATATTACTCAATCCTTGTTGAATGGAATATTTGTTGAAAAACTGGAAGCTATTGAAACACTTTGTAGACTACCTGCTCTGGAGCATATCATCAAACCAACTTTGTGGCCAGAAATTGAGAGTGGTCTTCAGAACGCTTTGTCAAGCAATGTTGTTTTAATTAAAGATGCCAGTTTGAAACTTTATTCAAAGATGCTTAGTTCTTCTGAACCAAAAGTTGTTCAAGAAAGCTATACTAGTCTCATAAAATTCTTTCTACATAAACTTTTACCTCTCTTAAATCAAAACAACACAGATCCATATTTCATGTACAAATGTAAGTGTGCTGTGGAAGTCATAGCAATTCTAAATAAGTTCCTCCAAAATATATCTTCACACTGGTTGCGGTATCCTCAATCAGTTATTGAGGAAATAACTGTTCTGAGCTTAAGTATATTATCTTACAGTTGCAAACATTCAAGTCATTTCCCTACTTGGATATGTGTTGCTCTTTGTGATCCTAAAGCAAAATGGTTAAAAAATATCCTCTTTGGGCACATTAGCAGAGGATTTTTACTGAGTGCTTTAGAAAGAGATTTTCAAATGCTACAATTTGCTGTTAAATTCTGTGAAAAATTTGCTTGTGCTGATGATTATTTAGCATTAAAAGATAAATGCTGTCAAAAGTCTGCTCTTGTTGCAGAAATAACACACATAATCTGTTTTCTTTCTCATATTCTTCAATACTACCAGGGAAGAGAAATTTTTGCTTATGTGTCACAAGGAACATTATCACCGTGCTGGATGAATGCACTAAACTTGGTGATGAAATGCACTCGGAAACTATGCTGCATAACTTGTTTTAATTGCTGTGCTGTTGTTTGTGAAATAGTTTCGAAAAAGTGGACATGTTTTTGGGATGGTGATATATCTGTTACAGGTAACAGTCTGATAGAAATGCTTATATTTCCTAATTGTGATATAGGGTGTACAGCAGTAAGTAGTATTTATTTCACAATGCAGTGTTTATGTGAGGCTTTTGATAGCTTCTATAATGTTTCTGATAACCTTCCAACAGGTAAGGTTGATCATTTTATATGTGCACTTTTAAAACATTGTATTGATTTTTATTTTATAAACAGTGATTTAAATCAGGTGCCAATATGCGTTTTAAAGATCTTAATTTCTTGTCTTTGTCTTGGGAAGAAAATATTATCAACCCCTTCAACTTTTTTCCTGACGGGTCAGTTTAATGAAGTTCTTAAAATATGGTGGTTAAAAACGAATGACTTTTGCAAGACAAATTCAATTATTAATAAATGTGATTTAGCATCCAGTCATCATAATGAAGTTACATCAGAATTAGAGCATAAAATGTCAGTGCTACATATGTGCTTTTTGGAAAAACCATTTGGCATTCAAATTTTACATAATGCTGAATATTTGGAAATAAGTTTGCATGTTTTATTAGAAAAAATGCTTGCTGATTTGAAACAGAAGAACTCCCTTTGTCCCCATGATTCTTCCTTGCTGTCAACTGCACTGAATTCGAGTTTTTCACTGACTTCTGTTTTAAATAAGTCTTTATTATTCAAACTTTCTTCCATAATTTGGCAAGCAAATGAAATGGAAAATTTATTAAATTATTCTTTAAGTTCAATTAAACCCATTTTAGAAATATTGGTACCTTCCATATTTACTGAATTAACTACTAATGAAATTTTAGTTGATACCAATTGTGATAATCCAAGCCATTTATTTGAATATGTGTTATTGTTTCCCAATTTGACAACTCATGATTGCATACCACATGAAGACTATAATATTCTTGCTTTACAAGTTATTTCTTCATTGACATCTTCAGTTCAGTCTGTATGTATTCTGCAAGCTAAATTCATGTTAACAGAAATGCTTTTTGAACTTCAATCTCAGCATGTGAATAATGATGGAATATTAATAACAGATCCTATAACAATATTAGTTAATCTTATTTTAGTGAAGATGTATGCAGTTGGGGGCCCAGAAGAAAAAGTTCTGCCTCCTGAATTTCTAGAGAATAGTATTGAATATAATTGGCCTTTTATTGAAAGCTACCCTCTTCCTGAAATATATTATCATGAGCTGTCATTGGATAATAATTTTAATATGAATTTCTGCATTACAGAAATTCATCAAGTGAATTTGCAGAAGGTCTTTCTGAAGTGCATCCAGTCTAATAAACAATTAACACCAGATTTTCTTTTACATTTGTTAAAATGTAACCTTAAACTATTAACTGCTGATTTAGATTTTTCCAAAACCTTGAATTTTGTAACTTTAGATTCACCCAGTGAAATAGTCCTGGAAGATGAAATACTTTATGGAATTTCACTGACAAATAGATATGGGAGTATTTTAAAATTGACATCAGCTGATGATTCATGGAAGTTGGAAAAATTATTGAAAGCAGTGAAATGTTTTTTTGGAATAGAAAATTATGTAAAATTTGATACTTTTGTGAACACCATTTACCTAATTTTAAAAGCTGATTTAGAAGCATGTTGGTTATTTTTAGAAACCTTTGCTACATCCAAAAATTCTCTTTTTATTTGGTTCGAGCGATTATTACAAGCAAAATATCACGATTCTCAGAAGTATACAACTTTTTACTGTGCAATGCTGGAACAATGCGATATTATTGTAAAAAGAACTCTGCCACTTGTTTTTAATGCTTTCAAATTATGTGGGATTTTACCATCTGTTATTTTCAATCACTGGACAAACCAGTGTTATTGGAATTATTTAGATTTTATTGAAATAGCTCAATTTCTGCTCATGAGTATAATATATTCTGGTGATTTTGTAATATATTTCTTTGTTTCTATTTTGAAACACCTCCAACCTGTGATATTAAAACATGCACATGATTGTGATATTTTCAGGATTTTGAAAAAAATGCCTGTTGATAATTATAAGTTATTTAATTACATACAGTTCATAATTGAGCTTTCTGATTGTTTTCATGACTCTGTGTCTGAAACAGTTATGGATATTCTAACTGAAAAAATGACATAGGTTGTTTTTGTTAAATTGGAATTATTTTATTTTTGGAATTTAAAATATTTTTTATTGGCATTTAATGTTTAAATGTTGTTGAAGTGTATTGTATGTTACAGAGCAAACTTTCAAATTAATAGAAATGTCATAAAATGAATCAGATTTAAATTTCAATAACAATGTACTTGCATTTACCAGGAAGGATTGAAAAGCAATGTATACTATTTTTATAAGGGGAAAAAAAACACTTGCACAGGTTTAATACAAAGAATGTTCAAATATGAACATAAATCTAACATTTAAATTGTATTTATTAATATAACAAAATGACTTACATACTGATTTTCTGTTTGGTCATTGACCAATCTGATGTTTTTCTTCCAAAAACCTAAGAAAATTGTTTTAATTGGATCGAAGAGCTGAATGTAAGTCTTGAATAAATCTGAGGTGGAATGGTACCTCTGTTTGTCAGAGATCTAATGATGATTTGCTGTGCAGCAGTATTGTGAATCCCTTGCCTCCAACAAGTTGATTAGAACTGAAAGGGGTGGTGGCAAGAGGAACTAGCCAGTTATTGACAAGTTTGTTATTGTGACTATCTCACTTGTCTAGCATCAGATTAAGTCTACAAAATTTTATTGTAGTGAGAAACACGAGGTTGTTTCTGTCATTGGCATGTGCCTTCAGCACCTTATTGTTAGAGTATGTCTTTGCCCATCTCCATCTTAATTTTAATTTAGATTCTCCCAGGGAATGATTCCAAGGGCATCCCACCCCCTTCTTCTATTACTAAACCAACTGAGATGGCGTTTGGCTCACTGTGTATTTTAAATGCTGCCCTGCCATAAAGGCTATGCATTTACAAACATCTAAGCCTTATTCTCATTCTGAACCCAGGTCTAATGCATCCAGCAACACTAACAGCTATGTAGATAAGGATGGCTTTGAAAATTGTAAATACTGTATTTCCTTGTGTATTCCCCCCTAGCTTTTTGGTACCAGGTTCTGAAATTTTTAAAAATATTCACATGATTTTGCCCTTCCTCAATGCATTCAGGAAATGAGTTTCCCAAAATTTTAAAATAGATTCATCCACATAATGATTGTTTTCTTCTTGCTAACAAACTCTTGCAAATAACTGTTAAGGTCATGCCGAACCTTTTCCTTCTAATTGTTGAATTTTATGCTAGCCTGTTATACGAACCAACCCATCATAGTAAAACAAACATGAACTGACATTCAGTTTACGATTTTGTGAATTAGATACACATTCACCTGCTTTAACTTTTTAGGTCTAAGGAGTAGCAGAAACAACAGTAAGATCAGGTGAGGTTAAAGTTACAAGAAAGTAGAAAGGAAGATATCTTGTTAGATATTGTGATTTTAATATTACTACATATTCTCATAGTTATGTGTAGTTTATCCATGACTACTTTTATTTGTCATGCTTATAACTGTAAACACATCTTTTGCAAATCAGATTATCTGCATAATTTTTGGCTCTCAATTTTCAGGTAAAATTAGCAAAAGAAAAAAAAAGGGGAGGAATATGCGAGGAAATGTATATGTGTTTTGCTCAGTAATATGTGGTTACATTAAACTCTTCACATGAACAGAGCATGAAAATTCCTCTTTGTATTTAAATACTTCATACAAGTAGCCAAAATTAAATATACAGTTTGAAATTCTATTTCCTAACTGTTCTTAACATAGAAAGAGGTATTTCTTCTATTTAGAAACAGTTTCGGTGGACTTCTCTTATAAATGCTTACTTTTTGAGCATATGGCTTCACACAAATGCTTAGCATTACTTCTTTAATGGAAATAATGAATGCACTATTTATTAATGTTACTGCAATCATCACATACATATCATAAATTCTTTATGAATTTCAATGTGCTTAACCCACCAAAAATATTGTTGTTTGACTGTAGATAACACCAATAAATGTTACATTATTGTGCCAGGGTAAAAGTAATTCAACAAAATTGATCAGTAATACACTACTCATACTAATTATCTTCCATTTGCAGATCAAAATAATAATACGAAAACAATAATAATAATTCCTTACTTTTATACTGTTATATTTAATTAACAGTTACCACTTTTTTGGTCACTTTTAATGAAGGCTATTTTTGTTTGACTTGTTTTGGACAATTAATAATGATATCAAGAATTAATTTAAGATAACGTAGTCAATAAAGATATCATTACTGGTAATTTATTTTTTATGGTTTGTTGGCATCATTGCAGGTTGTTACAAACGTGTTTTTGATAGCATAACATCTTGTTGATTATTCACTTAAAATCTGTTGAAACACATAAAATGTACAATGTGTAATAAAAATATTTAATATGAAAATAAAAGTATAGTCTGTCATTTATTTATTTAAAAAAAAATTAATGACCAGAAATCAAACATAGATTACTTGAAGTAATTTACAACCACTAAACAAAGGTTTATTTTTTAAAGATTAATTCAAGTATGAGAGTCCATTAAAAGTATAAATGCTGTAAAAATTCTCTTTCATGATGCAGAATAATGTTTCTCAAATTATTTTTGATTTTTATGTTGAAAGTTAACATGTAAGAAACATGTGTAACACAAATTTTCAGCTTGCATTTCAGAAATTATAATATTTTTACAAAGGTTTTTATTGAAAAATATAAATTGCTCAAATACACCAGTTGTAAAGTGCTTTTAAGGTTAAAAACTAAAAAGACTTTAATTCTTTTAACTTTCTGATAAAGCCTTTTCTTCTTGTCAATGGAGGTAGGAAATTTGCTTACTTCATCCCATGCCTTTTCCATACTTTTTCAGTATTAGCTGAAATGAATAAATCTTTAAGTCTAGTTATAAATTAGAAAGCATCTTGTAATTATTTTAACATTCTCTGTGATGCTTTATGAATAATGAAAAATCTGTTGACAAAATCATAACGCAATATGACAAATATAATTTTAAGTATAAACTGGTTATCATAAATTAAGGAAAAATCACAAAAATAGTGATAACTCCCTCAAAAATAAGCTAAACCGTGTAAAATTTGAAGATGTTGCCAAGTAAGAGTAGCTGAGTAAAACTGCAATATGCAAATTAGTGGCGCTGTACTCGGAATACGTCATCTGCGAGGAGCATAAAGTCCGTGTTTGAGAGCAAGCCCACATATTTCACTGTGATAGTGACAGCAGAAATCTGAGATAGCCAATTCGTAACAATGACCTCCAGGCATCATTTGCCTGCAGAACTATGATGGAGAGCCATTGGGAGACTAGAAACATGACAAAGTCAAACAGAAGTGGCCAAATGACTAAATGCCAGTCCTTCTGTGGTTCACAGACTTTCGAGGCAATTTCAAATTACAGATTTGGCATCTAGAAGGTTCAGCCAAGGACGGCCAATTGTTACGACGAGTGCAGATGACCGATATT
This sequence comes from Stegodyphus mimosarum, assembly GCA_000611955.2. Taxonomy (NCBI): domain Eukaryota; kingdom Metazoa; phylum Arthropoda; class Arachnida; order Araneae; family Eresidae; genus Stegodyphus; species Stegodyphus mimosarum. The sequence goes on from KK117232.1 coordinate 301,419, forward strand.
TGACATAATGTGCACGCAAGAATGGAACCGCTACAGAAAGGTTACACCCTTGCTGCAGCCACCGGAATGTTGGTGTCAACGTCAACTGTGCGTAGAAGGCTTCACGAAGGTAGTCTGTATGCGAGGCGGTCAGCCATTTGCGTGCCGCTCACGTCACGCCATAGGAGGGACCGTTTACAGTGGGCACGACAACATGTCCACTGGACGCCTGATCAATGGAGGGCTGTTCTCTTTACGGATGAGTCCAGATTTAGTCTAGAGCGCGATGGTAGGCGTTATTTGATATGGAGAGTACATGGAACCCGTTATCATCCGTGAAAGAGATGCATACGGAAGAGGCAGTGTCTGTGTTTGGGGTGGCATCCCTTTGGGTGGGCGCACAGACCTCCATGTTTTTCCAAGGGGAACCGTAAATGCTGAGGTTTATAGAGATAACATCCTTGATGCTTATGTGCGTCCATATGCCGGGGCAATAGGTGATGCTTTCCTGTTACAGGACAACAACGCAAGACCACACAGGGCTCACGTCATAGATGATTATCTTCAACAGGAAACAATTATGCGCATGGAGTTCTCAGCTCGATCCCCGGACTTGAATCCTATCGAGCACGTGTGGGATGCTTTAGGGAGATGTCTAGCTTCTCTCAATCCACCCCCTCAGATTATTGCCGCGCTTGCAACTGCTTTGCAAGAGCAATGGCTCTCGCCTCCTATGGAACTGATAGACCGCATAATTGAAAGCACATCGCTGTATGTGCTGTATTGCTTCTAGAGGCGATCATATTCCATATTGAAGGTTATTTTCCTATAGCAAACTGACACCTTCGATTTGTTCATTTTATACATGTGCTAATTTCTGTACTACCATAATTGTCTGGTAATTTCTTTTTATGTTATTTGATACCTTACTATGTGTTATATATTGTGGGTAAGTTTTTATAAAATTCTACATGCAACTTTTTCAGTAATCTTGATTTTTGTGATTTTTCTTAATTTATAATAACCAGTATTAAGTCAAGTAATCCGAGTCTCGAAATCAGTTGTATTTCTATGTAGTCAATTTTCTTAATAGATGTCAAATAATTAAGACAAATTTCAAAGATCAATACCCAGTTAAAAAAAGGGATAAAATTTGAGCATTTGATGCTTTTCAGTGTTTAGAAAAATGCTGAAATTTATAAATTAATTATTTAAATTAATTATAATTATTTTAACTCTTTCCTCAGAACTCAAAGTATCTATTTATCATTTATAAGACCTGTGTTAGCTAATATAACAGGATATTTTAAAAATTAAATCCTGTATTTGAAATGGTTTATTTAATTTGAAAATTCTGCACAATAGCTAAGTCATTATAGCCACTGTAGGTTCTAGCTACATATGATTATGACTACATAACTTCAGTTCTATATGTGAGGTTTCCAGTGTGATGTGCATATTGATTGCAGAAGGATAACTATAAAAAATAATAAAAATTTCATGGGACACATTTATAACTATTAATTTTCAGGCTTACTGTGTTATGCCATGTCAGAGAAATTCTGCTGGTTGTAATATGGTAATATAAATTTGTCGGCTTTTGGAAACTGATAAATCACACATCAGTTAAACTGTTCAAAAATATTAATTTTGTGTAGTAATTTCTGTATAGGTATCTACGCATAAAGGACTAAACTCTGACAGGTGATTATTGTATTTGTAAAAATGCATGAATAGCAGAAGAAAGCACTGATTGCATGTTTAAAAAGAAGTCTGAATATGTGATTCACAGAGCAGTCCAAAAAATATTCTGAAGCTTTACAATTAGACATTTTCAGATTTCAGACTACTTGAGCAACATGCAGTTGGAATTCCTATTTGTCAGGCATCATTCTTGATACAGTCAAGTAGAATACAGGAACCAAAATAAAAAATTATTATACCATAAAAAGTAGAAGCAAATTTTAAATGAAACGAAAAATGTACACTGCGAAAAAGAAAATCTGAAATGTTAAAGAACAATATCGCAAAATAATTTTAAACTGAGCGTATCTTTAGAATTTTCTATATACAGTCTCACGCGCTTGAGACAAAAATGTTTTTCCTGTACAAAGTTGCCAATTCTCTCTTTGAAATCCTTGAGTTTGTTAATCAAAAATTCTTTAAAGTTTTACAAAATGTGAAATCGATAATAAAACAAATTTCAAATTTGGGCTTCCAGATGCCCATATTCGCAGCAGGATTACCTCATTCAAAATTCGATGGCTGTAGTTACCGTCGTTTTATCACAATGCTAGAAATATACATACATTTATGCACATTCATCATTATTTAGTTTCTTTAAATATAATACAGGGCTGCAATATTTGGTGGCAACAGTTTGAAAAATGAACCGACATTTAATGTTTCTGACCCAAAATCGCAAAACGAAAACAATAGTCCTTTACGGACAAAGCCCCTTTGGACTAAAAAAATGGGATAGTTCTATACCTCCCGTTCTACTGGGCCGAATGACGAAATTTAAATTGCGTTTTTCATGCCTCGAAAGTGCGACTTAGATATATATTAGATTTATATATAGCATTGTTCTAACATAGGTATTTTGACACAAAATCGGACTTTCTCTGAAATAACATAGCAATTTTTTTCCCATATTTCAATTCTGCGACTCAAATTGTACCTAAATACACTGGTTATCATAAACTGAGGAAAAGTCACGATTACTGAAAAAGTTACATGTAGAATTTTATGAAACTTACCCACAATATACAGCACATAGTAAGGTATCAAATAGCACAAAAAGGAATTACCAGACAATTATGGTAGTATAGAAATTAGCACACCTATAAAATGAACAAATCGAAGCTGTCAGTTTGCTATAGGAAAAGTACCTTCAATATGGAATATGATCGCCTCTAGAAGCAATACAGGGGTGTGTGATGCTTTCAATTATGCGGTTTAACAGTTCCATAGGAAGCGAGAGCCATTGCTCTTGCAAAGCAGTTGCAAGCGCGGCAAGGGTCTGAGGACGCAGATTGAGAGCAGGTAGACGTCTCCCTAAAGCATCCCAAACGCTCTCGATAGGATTCAAGTCCGGGGATCGACCTGCCACTCCATGAGCATAATTGTTTCCTGTTGAAGATAATCATCCACGATGCGAGCTCTGAGTTGTCTTACGTTGTCGTCCTGTAACAGAAAAGCATCACCTATTGCTCCAGCATATGGGCGCACATAAGCATCTAGGATGTCATCTCTGTAAACCTGAGCATTTACGGTTCCCCTTGGAAAGACATGGAGATCTGTGCGTCCACACAAAGAGATGCCACCCCAAACATAGACACTGCCTCTTCCGTATGCATCTCTTTCACGGATGATAACGGGTTCCAGGTTCTCTCCATATCAAATAACGCCTACCATCGCTTTCTAGACTAAACTTGGATTCTTTCTAAACCTGGACTCATCCGTAAAGAGAACAACCCTCCATTGATCAGGCGTCCAGTGGACATGTTGTCGTGCCCACTGCAAACGGTCTCTCCTATGGCGTGATGTGAGCGGCACGCAAATGGCTGACCGCCTCGCATACAGACCACCTTCGTGAAGACTTCTATGCACAGTTAACGTTGACACCAACATTCCGGTGGCTGCAGCAAGGGAGGATCTAAGAAGAGTAGGAGTAGCGGCTCTATTTTGCGTGCATATAATGTCAAATATCGGTCATCGGCACTTGTCGTAGCAATTGGCCGTCCTTGGCTGAACCTTCTGGATGCCAATTTTGTGATTTGAAATTGCCTCCAAAGTCTATGAACCACAGAAGGACTCGCATTTAGTCATCTGTCCACTTCTGTTTGACTTTGTCATGTTTCTAGTCTCCCAATGACTCTCCATCGTAGTTCTGCAGGCAAATGAGGTTCATCAGTTTGCGCAAAGAATAATTCAGTTGTCTAACTTCTTAGTATATGGTAACCTATTTTCCTTTCCCCTCCATTGTGCATTAGCGGGAAAAAGTCACATCGTTCCAGCCTTTTTACATTGTGCATGAGCGGAAAAAAAGTCACATCGTTCCTATTTTCAAATAATTTTAACAAAGCGCCTAAAGCACTTTTGATATTATTATCGCTTTCAAATGCCAAATTTCAAAACGCGTCAAATATATAAATTCACGTATACCTTCGAAATTTTTGAATAAAAAATTTGATGTGTACACCACATGATTTCCTAGTACGGAATATTAAATTATCCGCATTTTGCATTTCATTTAAACTTATCGGGTTGGATTAAATCTTTTTCATCGATAGTGTATAAACAACAATAGAATAACTGCGCACTTTAAAATTCACTATATTTGTTCACCACAGCCACACTCTGGCGCTAGTTTCACTTAACAGCGTTAAATCTCATTGATTCTATAACTAAACAGAGTGTACAAAAATTATGTATATCATCTGGAGAATTACCTAATCGTCGCCACATGTTCTATTCAAATACAATAATAAATCTAAAACGATGTGTAAAAGAAATTAAACAGACAAAAAAAAAAAAAAAAAAAGTTTTTACAGACGATTCAGTGAGATACATTCCGGTGACGTCGGAAGTCACGTGACGTATGCATAGCTAATATTAACAAACGAGGTAATGCTTCTGCATTCGATTTGTTGAAAGTTTAGTTTGCTCTTAATTCTTTATGAAATCTGTAATTCATTCTCAGTCATTGTTTCATCATTTAATTATATATTCGTTCATTTGGCTAGTAGTGATGGCAGTCTGAATCTGCAATAAAAGGTAACAAATAAATGAAATTCTAATATTACAAAGTTATAACAAATGATTCAACAGGTTTTACAGTCCAGTCGTTTCCAAGATATGAATCACACAGGTGTTCATGTAATTATAAAAATTGTCTTAAATATTTAAATTTGCATGTGCAGTTTTCATATTAAGCAGCAAATATGTGTTTAGTCATCAACCTAATGAGGAAATATTTAGTGTTTTGAAATATACAATAATTTTATTTTCCTTAACTGTGTAAAGTGATTTCAAAGCACTACAATGCAGAAATACAATTCACCAAGTCATCAGAATATTATGAGTTGGTATTGACAATTTAAGAATATTACTTGCCTTTGTAAAGGCAAGAGCTCCAGATGGGCAAAGCATTTGAAATGAAATAGTGCAAAAAGAGCTATAATGCGTGTTGGCAGAAATGAAATACACATTTCTTCCAATTGAAATACCCAAATACCATGTCTATCCTGTAACCATAAAAACGCACATCGAACATTTATAGTTTTATGAGCAAAATTTGAAAGTTTTCTGCTTGATTTCACACAGTATTAATTAACTTAATTTTTAAAATTATTCGTACTACTTTTTGAAATCTCCTGAATCATTTGCAATAATAAACCTCAATAATGTAAACGTGAATACATAAAATTATGTTTACATAGATTGCTCTTCTACACTGAAAAGAAAGTTACTATAAATATTTTTAAGTCATAATTTTAAAATTAACGAGATAAGACATAACCAGATAATGAAAAGCCCCAGTTTCGTCAGTGAGTAGCGGCAATAACGGATTTTTCATCATGGGACACATGAATGGAGTTCCTTGTAATATAACCATCGATACGGGAGCCAATGTTACCATCATTCGAAAAGGATGTGGCTCGACAATTGAAAAGCAAACTTATCTGGATGCCGCCCTGCGTTACCCTCCAGACTGTATCCGGCGAGAAGATCGACATCGACGGAAACATAAACGTTAACATCACGTTTGGAAGGGCCGCCTACCATCACATGGCCTACCAGGCAGAGATTACAGACCCTTGCATACTCGGATTGGAGTTTTCTATGAAAATACAATTTTTTCTTGGACTTAACGAACTGCATTCTGCGTCTGTGGGCATAGCCTTGTTCGGGATTAATAATGAAGGAGTGAAATCTATTCACAGAATCATAGCTTAAGACGCTATCACAATACCGGTAAGAACAGAAATTTTACTTCCTGAATCCATAGCCGAAAATAGGAATTTCCGCTGCAGCATCATAGAATACCCCAATAACTGTAACAGCCCGAAAGGAGTACTAGTAGCCTCGGCACTGGTCGACTATCGAAAACCGTTATCCCGGTGAGAGTTGCTAATGTAACTGACAAGGCGAGAGTTATTAAGAAAGCTGAAGTGGTTGCAGAATGTTCTCCAGTAACTAGCGTTGAAAGAAAGAGTAACACCGCAGAAACAATGTCTTCAAAGAGCATTACATCGGAGTTATTGCAGAACACGAAATTAAACAATGAAGAGAGGAATACTGCCGAACGTGTCATTAAAGATCTTCAAAATGTTTTCTCCCGCTCGTCTTTAGACGCGGATCGAACCAGCCTGACGCAGCATAGAATCGACAGCGGTGATCATCCACCAATCAAGCAACATCAAAGACGTCCACCGATTGCTAAACAGGAAGAGGTACGAACACTTTTAAAGGACATACCAGAAAGCGATGTCATCGAGCCTTCAGCAAGTCCATGGCCATCTCCCATTGTCCTCCTCAGGAAGAAAGACGGTTCAACAAGATTTTGCGTTTACTATCACCGGTTGGAGAAAGACAGTTACCCTCTTCCTAGAATTGACGACATTCTAGACCCTCTTTCTGAAAGCAAGTGGTTCTCGACACTTGATTTAAAGAGTGAGTATTGGCAGGTAGAAATACATCCTGATGATCGAGAAAAGATGGCATTTACTACTGCACAAGGACTTTGGCAGTTCAAGGTGATGCCTTTTGTACTATATAATGCGCCGTCTACAATCGAACGCCTAATGGAAATTGTTTTGAAAAGTCTTTCCTACGAAGCCTGTCTGATATACCTGGATGACATCATCATCATCGGGAAGAGTTTCGAAGAACATCTGGAAAATCGTAGACAGGTACTTCAGCAACTGAAAGAAGCCAATCTAAAGTTGAGTCCCGCTAAATGCAAATTATCAGATACGAAGTGACTTACCTCGGACATGTAATCTTTGCTGAAGGTGTGCGCACGGATTTCGAAAAAGTGTCAGCAGTTAAAGACTCGAGTCGTCTGTCCCGAAAATGTCCACCAGCTGAGAAGCTTTCTAGGGCTTTCCACCTACTATAGGAGATTTGTGAAGGAATTTTCTTCCATCGCAAGATCCTTTCACAAGCTGACAGAGAGCAAGCAAAAGTTCTTGTGGACAAAAGAATGTGAGGATGCATTTAAGAACCTGAAGGAAGCTTTAACATTGCTCCAATTATGACGTATCCTCAGCTCGACAAATCATTTATTCTCGACGCGGATTCGAGCAATGAGAGTGTCCGTGCTGTTTTGCCCCAAGAAATTAACGGCCAAGCCTGCTGGTCATAGCCTACTGGAGCAAGAACCTATCAATACTGGAGAGGAATTACTGTGTCAAAAGAATACCATACTGAAAGCCGTAGAACATTTCCATCGTTATCTCTACGGCAGAAAATTCCTACTCCTAACGGATCATGCTTCGTTGACCTGGTTTTCAAATTTCAATAATCCTGAAGGTCAAATTTCCAGGTGGATATAGAGACTCCAGGAATATGACATCACTATCCGGCTTCGCAAGGGATCATCGCAAGTAAACGCTGATGCCTTGTCTAGACGACTTTGCCCAGGAAACTTCAGATATTGTTCCAGGGTCGAAGCTAAATACCAGCTGCTTAATCCAGTTGCACGACAAATTACAACATCAACATAGGCTGATTCAGTCCCGTGGAGTGACAAAGAAGCCAGGAAAGACCAGCTGGAAGACCGCGACATTAAACCCATAATTGATTTAATGGAGACCTCAAACAGAAAACCTTCGTGGCAAGACATTTCGAGCTATAGTCTCACGAAAAAACAATATTGGGCTCTCTGGGACTCACTCCATATTCTAAATGGCGTATTGTACCGGAAATTCGAATCGCATGATGGAAAGACATTCCGATGTCAGCTGCTACTCCGAAGACCCCGGATCTCGGACGTCCTTAAAGAAATACATAGCAGCCCTGCAGCAGGCCACTTCCGAATAATGAAGACCTTGCAGAGAGTTCGGGAGCGCTTCTACTGGAATAATGCAGAGGATGACGTGCAAAAGTGGTGTCGATTTTGCGATGCTTGTACAAGTCGGAAAGGACCGAAGAAACGCAGCCGAGGGAAGCTGCAACGCTACAATGTAGGAGCACCTTTTGAACGTATCGCCTTTGACATCTTAGGACCACTGCCGCGAACTGCTGATGGCAACAAATACATCCTCGTTGCCAATGATTATTTCACCAAGTGGCCTGAAGCATATCCTATTCCTGATAAAAGGCTGTCACAGTAGCAGAGATGATGATACAGCGGTGGATTTTTAGGTTCGAAATGCCTCTTCAGTTACATTCCGATCAGGACAGGAATTTTATCTCAGCTGTAATCAAAGAACTCTGCAAGCTACTCGGAATTGACAAAACCCAAACGACGCCTTTACATCTCCAGTCGGACGGCATGGTAAAGAGGTTTAACCGAACCATCCTTAATAACCTCTCAATAATGGTTTCCAGAAACCAAGAGGACTGGGACAAGATTTTACGCTGTTTACCGCAGTGCTGTCCACGAGGCTACCGGCTATTCCCCATCTCAGATGCTCTTAGGTCGTGACCTTCGTCTGCCATGTGATCTTTTGTCTGGTCGCCCTTCGGATGCGCCTAAGGAATAAATTCGAGATCTCCAGGCCCGGTTTGAAGTGATACACAACTTTGCACGAGAGCGAGTCAACTTGGCGACGGAGAAGATGAAGACCCGATATAACACCAAAGCTACAGAACACCGTTTCAACGAAGGAGACAAGATGTGGTTGTGGAATCCGACTCGTCGAAAAGGACTTTCTCCGAAACTACAATCACCTTGGGATGGTCCGTACACAGTCCTAAACAGGCTGAATGACGTCGTAGTTCGGATCCGTAAGTCATCGAATTCTAAGCCTAAAGTCGTCTATTACGACAGGTTAGCTCCTTATTATGGCCATAGTACGTAATGTATATAATTGTAAATAGTAATGTAAATAATATAAGACCATGGTCATTTTTGTATTTGATTTGTATCTAGTATTTGATAGCATTTGTATTTGATAGTATTTGAATTTGATAATTATTTGAATTGTATTCAGCGTTTGATAGTATTTGATTTGCTGAAAGTTTCTTATTGCAGTTGTTGTCTAGTTTGTTATTTTAATGTAATATTTATTATTGAATTGATGCCTTAGTTGTACGTTTGGCTTTTTGTCCAGGGACTGAACTGCCCGGAACGTGTAGCCCTTGGGAAGGGGGAAGTGTTACGGATTTCGTATTTATTTAGTTATTTATATAGAATTGTAATTAAAATTGTTTTATTTTCCCGTGCAACAAAGATGTTTTTTGAAGAGAAAGCTACATTGGAAAAGTAAAAATAAAAGAGCGCGTGCATTTAATATTTAATAAAGAAGTATCTCGTTATTGCTGTTGCCATCGAGGAAAACCAGATATTTATAGATGTTACCAGAATATTCTAGCAAATAATTTAAAAGATTATAAAAGCCGAATTAAAACACCTCATCTCAGTTGTAGCTGTTTTAAGCGAACTGCTGTTTGTTTACTTAATGCTGGGATTGATTGTAGCGAATTCGCTGTGTGATTGGATTAACTTTATCTGTTTTGAATTGAATTTTGTTTAACGTTTGAGATATTGTGATATTGTACGAATACCTCTGAGGAAATATTTGAGTATTTTGTTTTATTTCGTGTGAAAAGAATGAATTTTATTAACTTTTGAACGACTTGTGCATTCAATCCATTACGAACCCGTACGCACGCAACATGTAGTTTTTCCCTCCTGTGTCGTCTAAATGCGCTGAAATAATAATCATTTGTATGTCCCAACCTCTTCTTCCTTTCATGTGATTTTGACATTCGTCAGATCATGCTTTCATGGTGCTGAAATTTTAATGGCCAGCAGTGTAGTTTCATATCGGAAACTTGCGCGCAGAGTTTGGCCCTGCAAAAACTAACTCTCGATTTCCTGTTATGGATTCAGTATCCAAAAATGCTCTACTACTAAAGGTGTGGTCAAACTGCCTTTGTTTCTAAAATTTAATTCTGAGAAGGAATTTGTGATTGAGAAGGAATGTATAATTTGTAATGCGTGAAAGTTAACCTTTTCCATTCCATCAAGTAATACTGAATATAATATTCTATGATTTATAGATCCTATTATGTTAGCTGATTATGAATTTGGTAAGAATAAACAAACTCACATTATTATTGGTGGTGATTATCTCTTTTCACAGTTGTTGCCAGGCATAATTTAAGATTCTGGCTGAATTCTCTCAGGAAGTATTGAAAATTCAATTCAAAATTATCAAGCGGCAGTTACTTTACATAGCTTTCTTCCTGAGGTAGACATTGATGAAATCAATAACCAATAATTTTCAAATTTAGCTACGGGCGTAGTGCAAGAACTATTAAGGAGTATGGGTTAATCTTCCGTAATCGGGGCGAGCGCGAAACTTGGTGAGAGTTTTTAATTTGGCGCGATTTGGATTTGGTTGTGGTTTCACGCTGTATGTTTTCCAGTGGTAAACCTAGATTGTAATGAGTGCAAGTTTAGTGTAGCCTGAAGATTTTTTTAAAATTAAATTTTGAAATACTGTGTTTGTTTTCAAAAGTTTTACTGTTTAATAGTATTTGCAGGCGGTTAAACTGTTGTTGGTGGGAGAATGTTGATTTTCAGATGCCGTGAAGTTTATAATTTATGAATATTTTCACTTAATTTTATTTAGTTAATGTTTTCGGGTCAGTTAATTATTTTTTTTAGTTTTGTTTCTTGCATATGGCAATCGAGAGATGTGGAATGTTTAAAGTTTTGAACTGAATGAAAGTTGTGTTTTGTGTTGAATTCCCCGACGATAGTAACTTGTATATTTTAGTGAGTTTATGATGCATCCGTTGTTAGTGAATTTGAATATATTTACTTGGTCAACAATTTTGGTGTCCGAGGAAAGTGTTACACAATTTATTATTTTATTATTTATTGTACTATTTTATCATGAATTACATAGATAGGACTACGTTTTTACTTGCAAAGCTGATGGACTTTGTTTTACTCATCTGGGATTTTATCATCTCATTTTGCTAGTCTGTTTACATAAAATAACGGCGTTTCACTACTGCAAAACTTAAAAGTTACTATTTCGTTTAAGTTTAAAAATCACATCATAGTGCTCTCATTACCAACAAAAAGATTCACCAAATTTTGAAGGCCAGAATAGTTTGGCACCAATTTATCCCGATTATGGAAGATTAGCCCTGTTTACGTATGAAGCTCACATGTTATTGCTCTCATTGCCGCCAAAAAAAGTCTAGGCGTCTAATTCCCATTACTTTAAATGTATCAAGTTTAGATGTACTAACTATTTCTCCTTTCCTTGTATGAATAACTGTTACAGGTGTTCCCGAATATAGCTGTACCACCCTTCAACGCCTTTCCTAGGTCAGATCTATTGCAAAAAATAAAGAAATAAAGCAAAAATTCTGGAACATATGGCATAGTGAATACCTTTTATACTGCGCCATATCTAATCTAGGACAAAAGGACAAGGGATTGGTCAAATCTGGAAGCTGGTAACATCGTTCTGTTAAGTGATGAACATATCCGGTTACATTTGGAAACAATAGTAGAGGTATATTCAGGACAAGAAGGATTTGTCCATGAGGCTAAAATTCGAACTTCTCATGCCGTGTTCCAGAGCCTCGTAAACAATCCTCTAAGTTGATCCTCTTTCCTAAGTATCAAGAATCCAATTCTTGAGGGTGGGAGCGACGGTGAAGCCCCGCACGTGAATTGCGTCTGATAGTGCAGTGCCGCTTGGGCAAAGCTGATGGTCTATGTAAAGAAGGAAAGATTCCGTAGACGTAATGTAAACCAGTTTGCTATTACGCCGCTACAATGCGGAGGGAAAATTCGCCAAGGAATTTGTCGACGGAACCTGGCGGCGAGAATTTCCCCCTCCGCGATGTGTACAGGAAATTAAGGAACACGTGTTAAGAAATGTTCTTTGACAAAACGTTTCTTTTTTGACTTTTGGCGATAAATTAAACTTGGATTTTTTACTTTTTTTTTTTGCTCAAAATAACTAATGCATTAATTAATTTACTTGCGCGAAAAAATATTTTCTTTGCCATTAAACTTTAAAGAAATTTAAAATGATATTCGATTTATGAACTCTTGATAAACTGACCTTGGAACTTCGAGGCAGGCTTCGAGCTTTGGTACTTTGGTGACAGATATTTCGCGCAGTTTCCCTCTGCGTTGGGAGGAGCCGCTTCTGTTGCGGAGAAGTTTTCCTTCTTAACAATACATATTCTTTGCCTGTATTTCTTGTTACGTCTAAATCCAGGGTGCGTAACTAAGCGGCTTCCGCTTGGGAGCAGTGCTTGTATCTCTTGTTGCAGCTGATTCCATTCTGCGTAGCTAAGAGGATTTGCTGTTATTACAAATAGCCGCGTCCCCCCTGTTATGATTGTATTGCTACTGTTCCAGGAAGCCCAGTATTGGCTTTATGTAGCTTGCGCCCTTTTTTTTTCTTTTCCCATTGCGTTACCTTGCTTTATTGATTAGTTTAATAAATGTTCTGTTTATGTTATAGATCTCGTTCCCTGGATTATATTATTTTTAGATTCAAAAGTACGAACAGCTGTATATTAATAAAAATCGTTTTGTTGTATACTATCTCGAAATTTGTTTTTAAAGTATCGCTAATTTGTTAATACTATTAACAATCATAAGGGAGTAGAATATCTCAACTATACTTCCGAAATATAATTTTAAAAGAAATGCGATCAAATAACATACATGTTACATCATTTTAATACTAGTAATATTACTTACCAGATATACAGGCTTATTCAAAAAAGAATTTGTGTACTGTAGAAACGTATTATTCAATAGCTATATCGAAATGGTTTAGTTGAAAAATGCAACGAAATGTCCGAAGTTTTCATCTTACCGTAGCAGGTTTTACTATTTTGTTCCATTTGTTGCCCTATACGCCACGAAACTGCATTCGATTTTGTGCAAATCTGCAGAACTCGTAAGGAATATATATGTGTTTACACGCTGCTGTGAACGGCAACAAAATTGTACCAGAAATGTTAGTGGTACAGAACTGTTACAAGTGAAAATTAGTTAACTAATCCACATACCAAGCAGAGGGTATTTGCATACTTAAGCGACTTTGATGCATTAAAGCAGTACTTATTTTACAAGTATGATTTGTTTTAAGTAAACTTTTTCTCTTAACTATGTATAGCTAATCACAAGCAACTTGATTTCCAGCACATAAAGTATCTAGAACAGTTTTTTTCATGTGTAAATTGAATCCTCTCTCTTACGTAGAGAGCCGTATTGTGCTTCCTCTTAGTTAACTAACCATGACTTCAAAAATTCTAATTCTTAATTTTTACCGAGGGGATTTTTTCCCCCACTCTCCTCATATTGCTTTCCTGCAACCTGTTACTTACCTTTGGTTGATGTATAGAAAATACGCTATCGAGTAGGTCGAAATTATAGCAATCCATCTAATTTGGATTTTAATGGTATTTAAACTAAGGGTCGCGAAAATTTACAGTAAGGTCGCAAAATGGGCAAAAATCTTAAAAAATATTATCTGATGGTATACAACTAAAGGTACACGGCTCTGACTGGGGAAGTTTTGCTGCGCAGAAACTATTTCTTTGGAACCGTTTGCATTTTAATGGGGTAAATTATTTCCTAGCTTAGCAAATAACATCAGTTCATTTGAAATGAAAAATCAAAGCTGTTCAACTCTTATTTAAAAAATGAGAAATTCGAGCCAATTTCCACGCTTGAAAGAGCAGAGTGAATATGCTGAGAATAATAGCAATTCCCTCAAATATATTATTGAAAAAATCAAGACTTGCAAAGGACATTTGAAAGTGGGTTTCGTGATTTTGCTAAAGAAGAAAACTATATTCTCATCTTTATGAAATCATTTTCACTTAGTGAAAAAAACATAATGCAGATGCCTAGTAACATACAACGGAACTAATTGATTTAAAAATAAACTCATTCTTAAAAAGGAGATTTGATGCGAAAAGCTTCTGACGTAATTAATTTCTGGTTTAATTACCTTGTAAACATTTCTCAAGGCAAAGAAAATTTGCAAAAATTTATATACGTTTCTTTCGAACGATAAAAAGATGTGAACAAGATTTTCATAAATAAAACTGATTAAAAGCAAAACAAGATCGCGAGTAACTGATTCAAATTTGAAAAATTCTCGGCTGCTCCCAGTAACAAATTTGAAGGGAACATTAAAAGACAGGCGAAATCAAAACAAATTGAAAAGTTTCATTAATGGTAAGTAATTTTCATGTGCTTTAATAGATTTAGCCACACGGTAGAGTACCAGCGAAGTTCGGAACAGTCGGAAAAGAAAACAGCGCGATACCGGCCACGTGTATCTTACACGTACCATCTCCAGCTACTTTTGACTCCCTTCCATTACTCAAAAACTATCAGACCTACAAACTTGAAATTTTGTTATACAGCTTCCTTGAACAACTAGAATCCCAAATTTAATTAATTTCCCTGTTATAGTCATGGAATTATTAAAGTGTTTACATCAGATGAAATGATAGCGCAGAGGTAGGTGTAGAACTGACTTTTTTTCCCTTTCCATTTTGGTAGTGGGTTCGGGGCCTAACTGCAGTGATTAAACTAACTGCAGCGATATCGCGAAAAGAATACAAACAACTTTCAAACAATAAAAGCCCTGCCGTTCAGTAACTCAAATTTAGGTAAAGAAACAGATGTCAGATGCAAATAAAACAATAGAAAATAAAAAAGGAAACGTGAGTCTATACTTTAAAATAAGATTTGAAAATTTAAGTTGCTTAATAATCAAAAATAGGTGTTTAAACTTATTGTTAACATTTTTACATCCCTTTAAAAATCTCGAACTTCAAGAAACTATATTATGAGGTTAATCAAGAAGCCGTAAAACGCTATACTGGAAAAAATCCAATGGTAAACGAAAAAGGCCGCTAGCGCTTATCAGTCAAAGAAGAAAATTATCATTTACTGGCGAAAACGACGTAATAAAGAAACTAACGGGTAAATTGAAAGACCGGTTGGAAGTAGAAAAAGTTGCCAAATGGGTTCTTCAGGATTGTAAAAATATATTAAACAATTACTTTAAATTATTCGAGCAGCGACACAAAAATAAAATGACTATTAGCTGACAAATTTAAAAGTACCTCCGCAGATACAAACATAAAAGGTAAAATTTACCATTCTTGCAGGGGTATCCAAAAAGTAACCAATAGCCCTACTACTGTGAAAGATCGTACAAAGTATTTGGTGTAGAAGAAACCATTGCAATAAATGAAGAGAGTCAATCTAACATTTTTAATTTACAAAACAAAAATAGACAACAAAACTGCTATGGAACTTACCATCCGTTAGACCTCAACTCTTGTCGGTGACACCGACCACACCGAAGGTCGTTTCTTCCGAACTTGACCCCTTTTTCATATTGCGTTGTTGTTGTTATGAGACTCTTTTACATACAATAATTAAATTATTTAAAAAAGTTAATTATGTCAACAAACATACTTCTATATAAACTGTCCATAACCATGAACGTAAGGCGGTATGAAGAGTGCTCGAGTTACATAGCGCATGTGAACTTGTCTCGAAAAATTGGCGCATGGTACGCAAAAAATTGGCTACCTCTGCTTTATTGCTTCTCGTTGTTCAGTCTCCTAATCCACAATGGTGTGCGTAAAATCGATTCTTTTGTAAGCAGACGATGTATGAAAAACAACAAGTTCAAATGCGTTATAAATCATTACCATTTTTTATTGTTTCGAATTTTTAGAAAAAATTAAATCCTAAAATTGTGTAGATGTGTTTTGTGCGTTGTAGGTTTATTGTATATAAATACAATACAACAGAAATTAAACATAGATTTTATTAAATATGATACAGTACAATATTTTATTTTTACATGTAGAATGACTCATCTGACCAATTTCAATGCGAATGTTTGCTGCGTAAGAACTATTTTAAAAATCTCATGTTGCATAAAACTGTAAAAAAATATATCCTTATGAAAAGCCTACAAAAATTCAATTCATAATATTAAGTCTTGCATTCATGTGTGGTAAATAAAGAATTAAAAGGAACTGATGAAATGATTACAAAAAGTTCTATAAATAATCAAAATCAATCATTCACTTATAATGAAGTCTGAACATACACCATTTAAAACACATTTATGTCCTTACTAATGGCAACACGGCAAAAACATTTAGATGTGAAAAATGTAAGTTATTCGTGATGAATAGAAATATATTATAAATATATTCTGATACATTATAATCATTAACTGCATACAAGTTTTTGAAGTACAAATACTGATCATAAGAGCTTTTAGAAAATTCTAATAGTAATTAAGATTTATTTTTAAAACTTTTCTCCTTTTTTTAAAAATATAATTTGTTTGATGAGATAAAAATTATTTTTTACAATGTATCTAATTTGATAATTTTATAAAAAAGACTTATTTCGAAAAGTAATATAGAGCTTCAGAAATTTGAGGCGGGGAAATTAAGTTTCGAATACTCCATATTATGAACAGGAGTGAACCTAGTGATGTAATAAATTACGATGATCAATGAAGATATGAAAAAATGCGTAAATTTGTACATCACTGAAACTTAATTCATATGGGTTGGGAAGACTTGCCCATGCCCTCGCTCATTATAGAAGCAAAATTTATTACAGTTTGATAAACAATAACACTACACTAGAAAAAGCCTCATTGTACAGTCGATCCACTCGAAAGTTCTTAATCCATTTACTCACAATAGATGCTGTTTCTTCATATGATATAGCAGCAATTCAACTAATACTTTAATAATTAGATGGCAGATTTCCTATCTGAAATAAAAAAAAAGAACAGTAGATTAGACGAAAATAGGAAAAATATTAAATCATTGTGCACTATTTTTGCAATAAGTACTTTTAGAATAAATTTGAACATAAAGAATCTTTTTCTCTTTTTTACTGGCCTTGTGAACTCCAACTCAGGCTACTAATAATTTCGAAAATTTATTATACTGTACTCCCCCTCGCGTATTCCCTCCCTTACTAATTTTATCGTTCGAAAATCGAGAGAGAAGAATGACTAATTGATTTCGGAAAAATGCATTTACAGTATGAACATAATAAATGAAAAGTAGTCATGGATAAACTAGCGGTAACTATCACAATATTATTTCTTTAAAAAAAATCTACTTTCTGATAAGAATACATAGTAAATTAACATAGTAAAATGTGGCGGATATCGATTCGATATCTGACGGTAACTGAGCCGGACACATGGTGCCTCTAGCTTAATTACCTTGTAAAGCCCCAGGAGAACTTCACATAAATGAGTCTTGAGCGAAGTTTACAAGAGGGGCATAGGAGGAAGGAAGGTGGCGAGGGGAGAACAAAAGACACGGATTTCGAAAGATTGAACATATCAGCAGTAGATAAGGCTACAGTGAGCTGAAACGTAAATAAAAGAAGATAGATGAAATCAT
This sequence comes from Stegodyphus mimosarum, assembly GCA_000611955.2. Taxonomy (NCBI): domain Eukaryota; kingdom Metazoa; phylum Arthropoda; class Arachnida; order Araneae; family Eresidae; genus Stegodyphus; species Stegodyphus mimosarum. Next base: position 319,041 of record KK117232.1, read on the forward strand.
ATGTTCGCAAAGTTTCTTAAGTGTGAGAACACCTGCCACGTCGGGTTACCTTAACGAAGATTATGTGCAAAATACCCTTCAAATAATATATGCAAGGGAAAATGAAATGGATGAAATGCTAATGCAAATACAATTTGAATACTATGATATAAATAAATAAACTGAATAATAATAAAAAAAAATCAAGGGAATACAATTTACCAGTAAATTAGCCCTCAGAGTGAGAAACTACATACAATTAGCGCTAAGAGAGAGAGAAACTACAATAGATGAAGGGGAAAATTATGGGCATATTTTTAAAAATTTCAGTACCTAGAGTTAGGCGGAAAATAAGTAAAAATTTATCCATTGGCTTAATTGAGGTAGTCTTGAATAAGTTTGTGTCATACATGGAACACAATAAAGTTTTTTTAATGAGAAGAATCACCATTTTCGCGAACTGAACGATAAAGAATGGTTATGCAAATTGATATTTCTGACTGATATAACTTAACATCTCAATTAATTAAACGTTGCAAGGAAAGGGCCAAACAGGTGCTTGAACGTTTTGAATATTGGAAAGGCTCTGCTACAAAGTTAAATATATTTTCCCGTGATATTAATACTAATATCTATAAATACACCCAAATGTAAAGTTCTTGGAAATACATCGACCTTAGACAAAGATGAACTTAAAACCTACGTTGAAGAACATAAGAAGAAAATTTCCAAAAGATCTAAAGACTTTGAAGCATGTATGCCTATAGTTTCCTTTTTAATCAAACCAGGTTTAATAATCCCATCAAATTTGTCAATTTTTGAATTGATGGAAGCTGATAATTTTGAAATGGAACTTTTATTGAACTAACATCTTCAGGATCATGGAAAGCAAAATTTATGGAATTACGAAAACACCCGGAAGGGATTCTAACGATAAATCGATAGCTATTTTTTAAATTGTTGGATGTCAATGCCGGTGAGATTTAATTGTTTGAAGAAAACTGAATGTATTCTGCTTTCCGCTTTCGGTTCCACATATCTATGTGAACAAGATAAAGCCGAACAAATCTAAACAAATCTATTCTCATACGAAAAATATTTTGAGTTCTCAATGAAGTTGTTTAGCAAATGAATATTCAGAATCATGTGTCAAATTGAAAGTCACAAATCATATCCCTAATATTGCAATAAGTTAAAACAAGGGACAAGGTTCGCATTAAAATTTTAATTTTTTTATTTAACTATATTGAAGGAATACTTATATTTTATGTCATTTATTTATTTTGATAAATATGTTTAAAAAAGATACATAATACTGTTGCGTGCGTACGGGTTCACAACGGATTGAATACACAAGTGGTTAGAAAGTTAATAAAACTTATTCTTTTTACAAGACATAAAACAAAATGCCGAAATATTTCGTCAGAGATATTCGTACAATATCACAATATCTCACAGCAGTTATATTTTGAACTACTAAAACGTTAAACAGAACTCAATTCAAAAGAGAGGAAGCTAATTCGATGCCACCGCCAACACGCTACAATCAATAACGGCACAAAGTAAACAACTACAATTCTTTTAAAACAACTACTGAGCCGAGATGTTTTAATTCCGCTTTTATAAGCTTTTTAATCATTCGCGAGACAATTCTGGTATTTTCTTGATTTTTCTGGATAGCAAAAGCAATTACGAGATAGCTATTTATTAAATGTTAAATGCACGCGCTCTTGTATTTTTACTTTTCCAAAAGATCCGCAGACATTGATCGTACCTTTCTCTTAAATTTCGTCCCTCGCTGCATTGCAAGGGGAAATAAAACAATTTAATTACGATTCTGCTAAAAATAGCTAAATAAATACAAAATCCGTAACACTGCCCCCTTCCCAAGGACTGCACGTCCCGGGCAGTACAATCCCTGGACAGGAAGCCAAACTTACAACTAAGGTATCAATGCAATAATAAACATTACATTACAATAACAACATAAACACTAATTGCAATAAGTAACTTTCAACAAATCAAATACTATCAAACGCTAAATACAAATCAAATACTATCAGATACTAAATACAAATCAAATACTAAATACAAAAAGGACCATGGCCTTATACTATTTTACAATAATATACAGTACGTACTATGGCCATACTAAGGATATAACCTGTCGTAATAAATGTCTTAGGCTTAGAGTTCGATGACTTACGGATCCGAACCGCGACGTCGTTCAGCCCGTTTAAAACTATGTATGAACCATTCGGAGGTGACTGCAGTTCAGGGAAGAGTCCTTTTCTTCGAGTCAAATTCCACAACCACACCTTTTCTCCTTCGTTGAAACGATGCTCAGTAGCTCTCGTGTAGTACTGGGTCTTCATCTTCCTCGTCGCCATGTTGACACACTCTCGTGCAAAATTGTGCATCACTTCAAACCGGGCCTGGACATCTTGAATATTTTCCGCAGGCGATGAAGGTGCATCCGTTGGGCGACCAAACAGGAGGACACAAGGCAGAGGAACGTTTCACCGATGAGCATCTGGGATGGAGAATTGCCGGTAGTCTCGGGTTTCTCTTCGATCCTAGTATGATTTTGGCAGCCTTCGGAGCAGGGTCTTTCAGACAAAGAGTCTACGTTTCGTGGTGATTTCCCTTCTGCTGATGGATAGCTATATCCTCTGATGCTGAAAACATTTCGTTATTTTCAAAGTCCAAGGAAAAATTGTATTTCCTTAGAAAGTCCAATCCGAGTATGCAAGGATCTGTAATATCCGCCATATATGCCGTGCGATGGTAGACGGCACTTCCAAGCGCGATGTTCACGTTTAACTTCCCATCTATCTCAATTTTCTCTCCGGACGTAGTCTGGAGGGTAACACAGGATGGTATACAAAGGACTTTGTCTTTAAATTGTTGAGCTAAATCTTTCAGAATGATGGTAACATTAGTTCCTGTGTCAATGATCATATTGCAAGTAACTCCATCGATATGCCCATTGATGGATAGTCCATTACTGTTGCCACTAATTAGAGAAGTCTTGAGCGCTTTAAAACGGGTTTTTTCTTATCGTTCAAACTCCGCTCCGCAATATGGTCATTGATTTGATTCCTGTGTCGGTGCTGGGAAATGATCTTATTTTCCATGCCCTGGGGCGTTCTGCAGTTCCTTCGTACGTCGCCTTCAGCTCGGCAGTTCCAGCACTTAGGTTCCTTTTCCGTCTCATGGCATTTACTTAACTGTTTAAATTGTCTGCACTATTTTCCGTGCTCTTGGGTGTTCTGCAGTTCCTTCGAATGTGGCCTTCAGCACCATAGCTTCAACATTTTTGGGTCGATTTCTTGTCACCAATATTCCACCTCAAGACATTCAGTTATCTCGTTAAATCGTCTATCTTATTTTCGTGCTCAGGTGTGTTCTGCAGTTCTTTCGTACGTGCCCTCAATACTGCGTTTTCGACGCTTCAGAGCCAGTTTGTTCTCACTCCGTATCAGAGCATTGACTTGTTTGGATAAATCATCAATCATCGAGCCATCAATTGATCCACTGGCTCGTGGACTTGCGACAACTCTGACTGGGTAACGATCTCTAGGAGGTGCTTGCTGGGCTACCTCGAACTTCATGACGTACACTAGAGCGCTTTTTAAACCCTTCACATCCGCAATTCTCAAAGCTTTCTGTATTTCGGGATCCCGGATGCCGTCGATAAAGTATTGCAGGGACAGGATTTCTCTTGTTTCTTTCGAACACTCCGAAAAGGTGAGGTGGGGTAGACTTTCGGGGACGAGCTCCTGGAGTGTTTCAGTTGGCTCCTGTTGACGGGATTTTGATTGAAGCCTGTTGTAGACTTTTAAATTTCTCACCAAAGCGCAGCTCCAACGCGCCGGATAGAGTTTTGTAGTCTCTGATTTTCTGGAAGAGTTTGAAGAATATCCGCAGTCTCTGTTCTCAGAGAAGCGGCGAAATGACAGACCTTAGCTTTGGAGTTCCATCCATTCGCTTCTGCCACTACAAAAAATTGTGTCTTGTACACTTGGTAAAATGTCTTCCCATCATATGTGGATAACTTCAGGGAGGAGCGAGAAGGCACGGATAAAAATGTTCCATCAGAATTGCTTCCTGCTCTTGCTACAAATTTCTTTAAGGCATCAACTTCCTTGATTGAAGAAACCTTGTCATTAATTTGTTGTTGAACGACACAAACTCTTCCTTCGATTTCTTCTTTGACAGAAGAAACTTTGTAACCTATTTGTTGTTCCACGGCCGAAACTCTGTCTTCTACTTTCACAGAAAAACTTTTATTTCAATTTGTCCAACTTTATTTTCAACCGCGTCTATTCTGCCTTGCATAGCCTCAAATTTGTTCTCTATTATGCAAGTAATTTCCTTTTTCATTTCTTCTTGACTTGCTTGAACAGCTTTCATCTCTTCCTTAACGGATTCCTGACCAGTATTAATCTCTTCTTTAAGGGATGCTTGGCCAGCTTCCACCTTTTCTTGGAATCCAGGTTGGTATCATACCGCTGACCGGGGAGTCTCCAGACTCGCCTACGCTGGTCATCGGGGCTCATTTCAAAGCAGGACTCATCACTGAGTCGCAATTTCTTCTACTCCAGTCAGTGACATTCCAGTGCGAATGAGCCCGATACCACTGCAAACGGGCTTGACGTTGTACAGAGGTCAATGGTAGTCAGCGCAAAGGGCCCCGTGACCTCAGCCCCTTTTCTGCGAGCCGTCTGTGAATGGTCCTTGCGGTCACTGAAGCACTAGTTACACGTACAATCCATGATAATGATGTATCTGGGGCTGTGAGTGCCGCTCTGGCGATTGCTCGGTCTTCACGCTCTGTCGTTTCTCTAGGCCTACCGCTTCCTTCTTGACGCTGTGTGCGCCCATGGTTCACCCATACCTGCCAACATCGTCTAATAGTGGCATCGTTCCTGCTCAAATGTCGAACTATTCGCTGATAAGACCAACCGGCTTCTGAGCCCAACTACTAAATAATCAACTACTACCTCTCTCGTATTCTGACATCTGCGCATATCGTTCGCGCACTTGTATGCGAGGAATAGTTACTGTCTACCAGAGTACACGGAATGAAATTCGTGAAGAATTTATGACCTGGAATCGTAATTTCTTCTCTTAAATATCCTGCTAGTTACGATGCGCTGTAGATCTGTAGAGACAACTGTTCATTCATTGGCAGCCAAAATACAAAATTTTGCATTTTCCGTTCAAACCTGTATGCATATCAATTTGTGTCCAATTTGCTTTATATCTTCTCGGTGTGTCGTGGTGCGTCGTTTTTTTTGTCTAAGGATGTATTTCCAACTGAGCAGCATCCTGAATCGTATGGTAGATTCATTTGGCACACCATAGTTACAAGATTGCCGACCCTTGGTATAGCATGCATAGGCCATATAGGCTGCCGCGACAAAATACGTGACAGAGGATATCGAGAAAAAAATACTGCCATGTAATACGCTATCGTAAACCACATTTAGTTAGTAAAAATAATTATGAAAAGAGTTATTCAGTGTCTGACGTTGAGCGGTAAGTACGAAACCATTTTATTTGACAGCATATTTACTACGCAGTTTGTGTTGCAGATTACAGTGCCTGAAAGAAGACAATGAGAAATTATCAAAGTAATGCTCGAAGTGGCGATCACTGACATGATTGTACAATCCATAACGACGGTGTGAAGAGTGTCGGACGTGCTCGAATATACTGGATATGTTCCCGTTTACGTTCTTCCATTTAAGCTGTACGCATACTGGGAGGTCGTTCTGTATGATACCTTGCTATCTTGAAGGGCAGCATCTCCTATAATCTTTGATCAATCTTGGGTGAAGATGGTGTGGTGCAAACAGCACCTTTTGGGATACTGCTCTTCATGCATCCGCTATACCAAATGTCCAATGCCACCTACTCGAAGGTAAATAAAATTCATATCTGCGTATTCCTCGTTTGTGTATTTAGCCATTCGTTTCCGAATGTAAGTAATTGTTCCGCGTGACTACCATCATAATTGCACTGTATTCCATCGTTTGTAGTCAATACATCTTCCCCAGGTCATGCAGTTTGCGTCTCTCCTTATTGCAGACACAATCAGCCAACCTAGAAGCGAAATCAACGATAGTTAGCTGCCGTCCTCCCTTTCCTCTTGACGTCAGACCTGCTTTATTTTTATCTACTCTATATGGTTTACCATAGCATGTTCTACGGTAATTATTGTCCGTCTTGATATCTGATGTCTTACCCCTCTTAATTTGCTGCTGTATTCACAGAATACACTGCATATGCATCTTTCTTGATGCGTTATATCCGTTCATAATTCTCAGACGCATGTTCTGCGATTATTCTGATTTAGCCGTTTGAGCAGTTGTGAATTGTGCTGTTTCAAGTTTAGAGGAGCCATGCTAAGGTTAGAGGGATAATCGCTCGAGTTTGGACCTTGTCATAGCCATTTAAGTCACCAAGTCTTAACATTATCGAATGCCATGCGATGAGGAATGAAACACATATATTCAGCACCTCTGGATACAACGAAATATGAACATCAGTATATGTATGGTTTTCATTGTTTACAGAATAATCTCACATACTTATAAAATCTATTTTTCGCCAGTTGCACGTTTCCATGAAGGGCCTATTTTCGGAGGGGGCGAAAGGAGAATTTTAATGTATGTTACTGCAATAGCACAAGCAGTATTATAATAGCACAAGCATTCTGATAATTTTTTAAGTAATTACTCGGTTTCAAATTTCACTGTTGAGGAGTTCGACATACATAACCAATATAAAATTAGTTCCGCAAATTCGCTCATTTTATGATCCTATAATACTTAATGTTTGGTTAAGAGAAAGTTTTCTGCCTTAATTCTGAAGAACCTTCATATAATTACTTTTTTAGGATTTTAATTTATCTTCCCATTTGCAGTTAAGTAACGGAAAATTTAAATGACAACTGAATATGTAGAAGGGCTAAATATTAATCACTGAAATAATAATTACCTTGAAGAAAAATAATTATTTTTTTAAAACGAAACTGAGAATCGTTTTCTGAAGTGTTGCGCAGAACATTAATTGTATATGTAAATTGATACTTTAAAGAATGAAAATTTGCAATTGAAGCGAAACTTACATTTCTTTATGAAATGATGAGAACAACAATCATCAATTCGTATGTCCTGTTTCATTGAATATATATTTAAGTATATTATATATGCTAATCAAAGAACACTGCGAAATTGTTGAATGCAAAAAAGCTACTAAGAGTTGTAGGAATCCGAATCATGTTTACGAGACTTATGAGTTTAAAAACTTGTCAGAATCTGGATGTGACGAATAAATTCGTAAGATGCTGAAATAATTGACTTTAGCCAAATAAAGATGGAAAAGTGGAGGGGATGGTACGTAGAATGTTTCGTTAAAAGCAACAAGAATTTGTACACTAAGAGAAAAAAAATAAACCAAAATACTTGAACGGTATCAATTAATACATCAGTCCCAAACTAAACTTAAAACTGCATTTCAACATTACTTAGAAAATGTAAGAAAGATAACGGAGAAAAGGTACCATTGCGCAGGTGATCTTTTATTTTAAAATGCGGTTTGATTTGCTGCAGTTTTAAGATTGTGTTTAAAAGACAGAATCTTAAACATGAATAAAATCACTTGATCTCTAGGAAAACAAACATTGCTGTTTCGGTTTATATATCGGTCCCTTCTATCAGTGTTTCTTCAGTTGATTCAGCTTCTAATTTTACAGGTGATTTCTGAATCACGTCTTTTGGTGGTTTATATTCTTTGTATGGGATCAATTTATAACATAGTTCTTTAGAGATATCAAGATGCTTCCCTGTGCTTCTGGTAATTATAGTTTTGGGAATGCTTCCATATTCACCTTTCATGACTTGCATCAAATGGGGAAGGTCTGGAGGATGATGTCGCGTCGCATCTGCGAACAATTCCAAGTCGGAACGAGTGTTTTTGACTCGTAGAAATGCTGTTTGAGATCTAGTAACAATCCTGTTGCAACTGACGCCAGGATCGTAAGAGTCATGCAAACGCCAATTGTTGCCTTCTATCGCTTTGAGTGAGGCTCTTGCTTTTTTGCTTTTGCTCCTATTCCCAAACTTTAAGGAAAACATAGCTGGATTCTGATTTTACTGTTGCAATCAACTTCTATCAAAATCTTCAGTAGCTAACTGTCAGTGAACTGTATCTAACTTTTCTGCTTATTCTTCAGTAACTTTATAGTACTTTATTAATCATTGCTAAAGTTTAAAGCTGGGAATTTTGATAATTTTTGCAAATTTTGCTTATTTCCGCTCAAAAATCATGATTTCTTACAAGCTACTGAGGCGGGTTTAGAAAAGAGCTGAAATAGATTTTGAAATGGGAGTCTGAAAAGTAATATTTTTGAGCTGATGTAGCGCTAGCTCGAGCAATTATTTACTATTTTCATGAGATTCGAGATGGCATGCGTTTCTGGTGCAGGAAAGCAAGTAAAAGTTTATAAACTCGTGTTTGATAATATTGGCCGTTTTCCAAATTTCTTATCGGAAGTTTGTATGTTTATGAAATCCACTTATGTAATTTAATGAAAAAGAAATACTTTATTGCTTAATATTTTAAACTTGTTTAGCCTTTTTAGCTTGTTTAATTTAAAGACAGCTTGTCAAAAGAACAAAATTTCGTTAGCCTTCTATTTACACCATTAATTTCTCTAAAATATCATTTCCTACTAATTTCGCAATGCTGCATAATTGCAATTTTTTTCAATCAAATTTCCCGTTACGTGAGCTGTCGGAAATTTCATATAATTACGCATTGTCAATCGTATTTCGTTCCAATAGCTTAACAGCTGCAGTTATTTCTCGTTTGAAATCATTAGCATAACATGGGCATTCCTTATGTCCTCACTTCTATAATAATCTTTGTTTAAAAGTTGTTTGCCTGACTGTAATACACATTTCTATCGTATAGTAGTTCAGAATACAGTAGACGCCGCTTAATATGATCGCGATTAATGTCATTATTCTGATACTGTTATCGCATTACCGAAGTCCCGCCCGTTTGTATATGAAAACATGGTATACATCGGATATTTTTGATCAATAATTCGGTTAATATGGTCGAAATTACAGAATAATTTTTTAAAATTTAAAGTCTCCAAATAGGTTCTAAATTGTTTATGAAAATTACGAAATAACAGAAAAATGTCTCCAAATGAGAAATTAATTTGCCAAACAGCTTAGTTTCGAATTTCATCATTTATTTAAAATTAGTCTAAAAAGCAGTCTTGATTTTGAATTAGATTTTTAATAACTATATATATATTGCTGTTACTGGCAAGCGAATCTTCCAAAAACCAGACTTAACAGACTGGGTTTGTATACTATTCTTAAATAAGTGAGGGTTCAGTCTATTACCGGATTATAGACGCCAACTGATCCGGTGTGAGAGTGGTATTATCGTACAGAAAATATCTAGGAAAGGACCGGTATCCGAGATGCCGTATCATGGTATGGACCGGCACTATGATCAATGGCCACTCGCCCCTACATGTGGTTGCAGCTGGGACTATGACTGGCCAACTATACATTAATGTTGTTCTAATGCCTCATGTTCGCATGTTCTGCGGTGCTAGCGGCGATAAATATGTTTTCATGGACGACAACGCAACATGTCATCCAACAGTGGTTGTCCAGGAGTGTCTAAAGAGCAAGGATATTCAATGCCTCGTATGACCAGCTCGTTCTGCAGATATGAATCCCATGAACATGTTTAGGAGGCTTTGGGAAGGGTTTTGCTGATCGACAATGCTCTCCAATAAACAAGGACACCCTCATCCGTGCATGACAGAGGAATGGGATAAATTATCCCAATAGCTGTTGGATAATATGGTGCAAAGTATGACGCGACGTGTGGAAGCTCACACCGCCTTCATCGCGAATTGACATCTTACGCCAGAATGCCTGCGGACGGTAACTGCATTTTTTTGACTTCTACGTATTCAGAATAATATAACACCATTTTTTCGCTTGAACACTTTTTATTCGTAACACTGTTTTAAAGGATATTTTAGCCTCATCATTTAATGTTATCAAAATAACCATGGGTAAATTCGTCACATTAAGCGACACCTATTATATGTATATTTCAGAAATAATCACATTTCAAACTGCATAATGCATTATTCATTGCTTACTTCGAAGATAATAAAAATTAATTACATAACTGTAATTCTGTATACAGCATAACTCATTTACATTTACTCCAGAATGTTTTATGAGTACATGTATTATAATTTAAATTTATTATTTGGATATATATTGGCAATGTTCACAAAGAATGCTGACAAAAACGTGTTATATTCGTGTAGATAAAGATCTGCTCTTTACTAATTTATGTTGCGAAAATGAGGACTTTTTTGGAGAGTGGGGAAAAGCTTACAAACATAACATTCTGATTTTTTCTTACTCAATCGTGCGTACTCTTAAACTGAATTCGGAGTGCAAAAATACTTACCATTACTGTTTAAGGCTACTGTTAATTCATGATGTTCTGCTAGCCTTTCTTCTTCTTTTGTCGGTGGTAAGTGAAGTTCAATGCCCAAATAATAGATCCATCCACCGACAATAGCTCCCAGGTGAGGACCCACTAAACCGATCCACCAATAATTGCGATAACTGAAAGGGAAAAAATTAGAAATTGATTATGCCAAATCACAAAGCAAAGATTTCGTTACATTATTTTATTATTGAAAATTCACTACAGCTCCCTATTCATGGGAAGATCTATCTTTGCGGAAGACTTTCTAAGGTAAACTCATCCATATTTACGTAACATGAAAGGAAATCATGAAAGTTGCACTCATTGAGTCTATTATGAGTCTGAGACTAGAATCCACAGGGAATTATCTAGACTAGAATCCACAGGTTAGACAGTTTTAGACATTTGGTCTAAATCAAAAGCATTATTGTTATGCGTTGCATAATGTTACGATCTTATAACTCTGCTGTTCAGTTGTGTCTACAATGCCTATCTAATGATGTTTCTTGTTCAGCTATTCCTAGGATGTTGACGAATTACACCCTGAACTACTATTACCTTTCACACACGTATAAATTAAGACGAATTAACACTTTCTTTAGCCTTTCTGATGGGTTAAATCCAAAAACTGCCGTTAACATTCTCCAAGGCAGCTTGAAAGCATTCCAAGAAGCATGAGTTATAGTTAACCTATAATTAAATTTTAAACTCTCTTTCACATGCTCTCAATTTGCATAACCTTCTGATCTGAACGAATACATGTGATAAGAACCTAACAGAAGACTCTTGTCTTCTGTTTGATTACTTAAAGCTTAAGTATTTAACTTAAGTTTACTGCCAATAAAACTTAAAAAATAATTGTCATAAACTTTGTATATTTAAAATAAAACTTGGGAAAGATATTTTTAAATATTAGTGACCCACGCGACTTTTTCCGGATAAATATAATAATTGCCACTTAATGAATTGACAGTCAAATTTCATTTCATGAGCGTTCTTATTCAAATTGTACTTGGTTTCAGGTGCACCAACGCATTTTTATCACATTTACGGCGGATATAGCAACAATAAACTTCTGGACGTTGCTGCCATTCACACCAATGGTTTTTAACCTGCTTTTTTCCATGCAGCGCTTTTACCATTGCAAAGATCATTCCTCCCTCTTTTTCCCAAACTTAAAAAATACACATATATATTTATTTAAATTTAAATTATTTTTTAACGTATTTTATAAATTAAACAACAAAAATTTTAGAAATCGGTATGTGTTTAAAAAACTAAACAAAAGTATAGAACCAAAATTTGAATAAAAGTAGTTTTTTATATGCATTTGCAAACAAAATCAAAGCTTTGTTAGTTTTTTTTTAATTCTAAGCATTATTATGAATAGTAAATTAAATAATTGGATCGCCGTTATCAATACGAACATGAAATCATGCGATTTCGCATACTGCAACGTTTTCCCTTAGTAACATCTCAAGACTTTCCTCAATCGATTTTGCATGGGATATGGTTTGAGGACAGTCACAGTCATCTTACTCAGTAGTTACAGGATATGCTACAGCAAACTTTGCAAGACAGTGTTTCTCCTTCGTGCCTGAATATCTTTACGGCTTTACGTCGAGTTAGTGTATACATTTTGAGCGCACATGTGAGGTCCTTATCAAAATAGAATAATTTTTTAATATAAACGGGATTTTTAGCATAAAGTATATGTTTACTAAGAATATTAAAACTGGCTTTTGAATATTTATACATCCATGTCCTTAAATGGGGAGCGAGCTCAAGGAAATTTAACTCACCAGTTGAAAAAGTATTATGAAAATTTCAACAAAACAACAAAGCAAGTCAAAATTGAGATTAAATTCTCAGCTATAATTAGCTATCGAATATTTACTTACTTTTCCTTTTTGAACTTAAGATTCGTGTTCTTTGATGTAAAATTTTAACTCGAGAAGATTTGCGTTCTTGGTGCAAAAGTAATTAGATGCTTTTGTTTTGGCCGATAATTTGATATATTAGCTTTGGTTTTTGCGAAAAAGCTTCTTCAGTTGAAGAATTAGACTACCTGGAAGTTTTTAACATTCACAAACATTCAGCTTTAGTTAATAACTAAATATCATATCTTCTAATCCAGTACTTCCTATCGCTTACAGAATTCTAATGTCTTATTTTTTCATGTTTCATTACTATTTTGCTCGATACATGGCAATACGTTTGGCGCCTGCTTTACTCAGCACAATGCTTTTGATACAAATACTGTCGTCCTCTTTCCAGGTTGCAAACTTTTAGGCGCTACCGAAGAAGAGGGACCTGTGTCTCATCGCCCACAAAATCGATTGAGTTTCATGCACAATAAAAGTTGCTATTCTGCCTAATTTTAAATCTTACATTGGCATGTTCTCTTTCACTTTCATCCATATCTAGTTTAAAAGACATAACGCAAAGAATATCTTCAAATAGTTTTTTAGAAATAATATTAGGTTTTATTGTAATTTTTGTGTACTTAATATAATAGAGACGTAACATAAACGTAATATAATAGAGAAATATGTAAGGATAATAATAGAAAAATATATTTTCAAATACTATACGTATTCTTTAAAATAACAATCATGAACAAGGTAAGTGTATGTATACCGTTTCCAAAGTCGCACGTATTACCTGATGCCATCTGAGAGAGGAGTAGATAATATACTGAAATGATGTTAGTGTTTTTCGAAATCTTAAAATCTATTCTGTTAACTCTCAGAACAGAATAACAATCAGTTTTTTCTTAAGCAATATGTTTGATTGTTATGCGAACAGAGCTTTATCATTATCGCAACAGAATTTCAAACTCATTTTCGCTCTTAATATATGAAGATATCCATAATTTCAATTTTTATTCCAAATCCTGTCAGTCACTGAAGTGCACGGTAGAGCACGAAATGCCGTACCTTTTTTTGTGTTTACTACACATTTATTTATCATCGAAATATTATAAAATGAATGCTTGATTAATTTTCTGATCACGGAAAGTGAGTTTAGTGCAAAATGTGTTCAGTGTGTCCACCATTTTGTTTCACAACTTTTTTCTTGCAAGCAAACTTTGCATTTGTCTTAATCCCGCACATGTAAAGCAAACGTCTTACAAAATTGTACTGCAGAACTGCACGATACGAGCCTTGAGTTGCATTACAATTGCAGGCTTCTTTACCAATACTTCACCTCTCAAAACGTCCAATTAAAAGATATCCCATGGATTAAAAAATGAAATATGCGGGGGCCAATTTCTCCTATCTTTGTAACATTTAGAATACCGATATAACATTGCACGCATATTATGTATCTCATACAGGAAATTTTGAATAACATTTGCAGTATGTGGGCAGGCTCCGTCTTGCATGAACCGCTGAGTGTGTAATGAGGATCTATTTATCATTTTTAGGTGCGTCGACACATTATGTACGTCGTCATTTCTTTTCCAGTACCGAACCAGTGGCTGCAATCCATATGCAATCTGTGAATGGTCTATTTGCAAGAGTGCATCCAAAGTGTGCTCGAAAATGCTTTGGGGTGTCAATAAACTTTTCGTTTCTTGAAAGAACATTACAACTTTTACCACTTGTTAGACACTACCGATGACTAACCACCATCTTGCAAACTGCTGTTTCTCGGTAAATTAGAGTTTAATGCTGACTTTTTCCGACACCTACCATATTTTTTATGAATAAAATCACTCAACTCCACAATTTAATTTTCAGTATGTAATATCAAAAATTTTATGGCGTGAGTGAACAGTAAAATATTTAGTGCTTCATCCTGCATATTACACTCATATTCATAAAGGACAATTCCCACGGTACTCGAACTCTAAAGTAAAATTTTCACCTGTATAATTATTGCACAGATCTTCAAGAATAATATGCAAATTACAGGAATCCACCAGATGGCGCCGATAGTACGTCACAATGATGAGAGTGTAATAGAAGTGTATATAAGGAACGGTAGCAAAGAAGCAAAATTGTTCACAAGCTTTCTGTAAGCCGATCAGTGCCACGACTGAATCGTTATGACACAAAAAACGCATGTGGAGGATTTTTTACGTAGAATAATCGGCCACCTGGAATGTAGGCGTACTCAGATGGAAGTATCCGAGGAGCTTGGAACGATTTCAAAATGATGGAAATATCAGTAAACATTACAGAACAAGTCGCCCTCGAATTACAAAGCCGAATGACGACCGGTATTTGGCAGTAACTGCTAATAGAAGCAGATGGAGTACAGCATAAGACCTGTCTCTTCAGCTATCTTCAGCCACGAGTACGACAGTTTGAAGGTAAACCAGACGTTTGGAACAAATTGTTCTATATGCTCGCAGGCTTGTCAGATATGTTCGGCCCACGGCAACTCACTGTCGTCAGCGGTTAGCCTGTAGTAGAGAACTTACAATGTCGACATCTTCACAATGGGCTTGTATGATGTTTTCCGGCGAGTCCAGGTTTAGCTTGCAATCTGTTTCACGTCACGTCGAACTTTCATATAGAAAACTGCAGGCACCCGCAACCACCAAGACAACACCACTGAAAGACACCGTTATGATGGTGCAGGATTGTTCGTTCGGGTTGGAATTATAACTGGGCTTCAGAAAGATCTGCATTTTCAGATAGGAACCATTACAAGCCAAATTTATCGGGACATTTATTCTGGAACATTCATGTACGTTTGTTTAGGGGTGCCATGGACACAGAATTTGTGTTTAAGGATTACAACGCCCGTCCTCCCCTTGTAAACACAGTAAAGGAGTGGCTTCAGTCTGATGATATCCCCCGTATGGAATGGCCAGCATTCTCACCTTACTTGAATCCCACAAAGCATGTGTGGAACATGCTTGGCCGACGAATTGCGGCCCGTCAAGCGCCTCTTACATGTTTACCGGAACTTCGGAGATCATTGCTAGGTGAGTGGAGTAATCTTCCCCAAGATCAGCTCAATAATTTTATATTCAGCGTGCCTAGGTGTTGTACGGACTGTATTTCATCATCTAGGAAACATACAATGTATTAATCATCACATCAACCATGTAATGTTAAGTTTTTGCAAGGCAGATATTTTTTGTAATTGCACTCGGGAGCAAAAATCCTAGTTTTTATGATTGGTATAATACGCACACTATCTTTTTTGTTCTTTATCTTTTGTTTAATAAATGGGCTTTATGAATAAGTCACGTTTGTTCCGTTTATGAACCTTTATTTGCCGGAATTGGCATTATCTTTAATTTATGGATATGAGTGTATTTCTGGTTGATTTTGGCCCCGAAGACACATCTTAATTTTTAAATGGGCAACAGTATCTAAGTGTTAAAATTTTGACATATATGCTCATTCTTTTTTTTTCCTACGCAAAGTGAGTTGCATTAATGGGCTTTGAGGATTCATAGGAAAATATTGTCCTAATGTTTTACCCGAAAAAGATACCCGTTAATTTGTTAATCTTTTACTAAGATACGAACTAATGTAAAAATCAGTTAGCTGTTATAAATCTTTCTTCAAGTGCTGGTAACAGCACTATCAAACCCATTGCCATTTTCACGCAACACTTATAACACGATTCAGAAAACAAATGGCACAACTTACAGGCTATTACACGAAATAACCTACCATCCTATTAGCCTATTAAATTTGTAACAATTACATATTGAATGTTAAAAAATGTCGGTAGATGTCAGGAGAAGTCAATATTGGACTTTTATCCGCCGTTAAAGAGCAATATGCAAGCTGACAGATAACAGCTGATTGAGTGTCGAACTGGAGGGGAAGGTTGTAATGTCTTTTGAATAAACGAAGAGTTTGACGGTGAAAAGTCATTTAAAGCACACTCTGTTACAGGTAAGAGCTACGCTAGTACCTCTGTAGAACCACAGGTGACTCAGGTACTACTGGCCATAGCTAAGTGTACTGCACCAATTTTGAGGGAGAAGACCCCGGGGGCAATTCGGGGATCTCCCCCTTTCTTCCCTACTAGCAACCTCTCCAGTGGGCTTTCAGCTCGTCGTGCATTTTCAGAGCGCCCTTGCAGCACAGACACTATACAAACATCGATGCCTTCTCAGGGATTCGAATCCATGCAGAACTCCGAATTAGCAACCATACAGAATCTTTGGTACAGAACTCAGAGTTAACAAGAAGTTAACAATTCAGAGTTAACAAGTTCGGTACAGAACTCAGAGTAAGCAAGCACTTTCCTGTCTGGGCTTCACTTTGGTATAACATGAGTTCCTTGCAAACAGACCATTCGCAGATTGGGTAAACAACTGGAAGTCACTGACTCTGTGTTGGAGAAGAATCGGCCGCATACATCAAGTTTCCGTACACCTAAAAATAGCGACTAGTCTACCTTTCCCTCTCAGCGTTTCATGCAAGACGGAGCCTGCTCACACACTGAAAAAATTATTCTTGATGTATTGTATAAATGATTAATGGGTGTTCGATGTCACATCGGTTTTTTTATCGTTACGAAGGTGAGATATAGAGCCCCTCCCAAATGTCCAGATGTGTTAATTCGTGTGATTCCTTTTTATGGGATATTTTGGAAGATAAAGTGTTTGCAAGGAAGCCTGCAAATGTAATGTAATTAGAGTCTCTTATTCAGGTTCAATATTAGTACACAACTTTGAAAGACGTGTGCCCAGGTTCGGTGCTAGTGTTTTTGTCATCCTTAAGTCTTGCCACCCGGTGCGGCTACATCGGGTCTAGCGTCGGTCTTACGTGTGCCCGAAGCTTCTGACAAATGCAAAAATTCACTTGTAAGAGGTTAAGAGGTTGTGGAACAAAATGGTGGGCAGAATGAACACATCCTGCGCTAAGCTTACTTTCCATCCTCAGATAAATAACAAGGCATTTATTTTTTAATATTTCGATGATAATAAATGTGTAATAAAGAAAACAAAAGGTATGACATTTCATATGATACCCAGTAAATGAAATCAACATACAATTTTTACTAAAGATATCCAGTTTTTTACAGAAATAAATAAATTTTCATAACTGTAATTACTTCAGTGAATCCGTGTAAAGAAAACCTGGTCACGACCACGTCTGATGGGTATTTCATACAGTTTTTGCATGGATATAATATTCATAGAGTTATATTGTATGATGCTGTTTCATACAGTTTTACACACAGGAGCAAGGATGCAATAAACTAATTGTTTTAACAAGCCAGTAATCCATTGTAATTTCAGTTTATTTCTATTGCCGCATATAAATTTTATTCATCAGGGATTCAGCAAGGAATAATCATAACGGAAATTTTGTTCACTTCTGGTAATTCTTAGAAACGACTTCAGCAATATTTCATCATAGATTAAATTTAAAGCCTCTCAATAAGTATAACAAGTCGCAGAAGCAGTTCGTAAGGTAAGGCACGCGCAATGAATCTCTGCATGTCTTTGACTATTAAGATTGTGCTAAATAAGGATACTTAAAATCCGTCGTTATGAAAGTCCTTTCGAGAGATCGATATTATAGGCAGAAAGCGTAAGAGATTCTGGGATCCAGTAAATGAACACATAACGCTGAAAGCTACTAAGTTGATCAGCCTTCCATGCTACTCCCGGTGTTAGGAGATGAAACTACATAGAGTCATACTGTTGTTGAGTCATACTGTTATTATTGGTTCTAAAAATCTATGACCAATGAGAGATACACATACATTCATCTGTTATTATTTATGATACCTCTTCTGTGGTTCAATATTAAAAATCGGATAGGAAAAAAATAAGAGTATATGATATTTTGGAAATGATTTGTAAGCAGGACAATGATAGGATTTGGAAAATGAATAAGAAGCCATGAAAGTTTTAGAATAAATATTTCTTTATTTTAAAATTTAAATGCTTTTAAGTCCTATTCAATTTTTTATGATTTAGAATAATAAGCTTTGAACAATGGTAGTTCCAGAATGAAATTATCTGAAGCGTGTAGTTATAGCTTAGTATGCATTTCAACAATTCAGTTTCTGACGCAAGACTTTTCAGCTTTAAAGCAATATGAGGAAAGAAAATATGAAGTCAACAAAAGTGCATACCGATAATGATGATGTCAAACAAACTTCACACTTGCAATAACTCTTGTTGTAAAATGACTATAAATTATCTTAGTCTTTAGAGCAGAACTTTACTATTGCTAGAAGAGACTTAAGTTTATTTTGCACGCTTTTTAAAAGCTGAGTTACAGAGCTTAACAGATTGTATGAAACTCACATTTTTCAGTGATTTAAAACTCATATAAATTCATACTGAGTGTCATAAATTTTTATTTACCTTTTGCAGTGATTTATACTGTACACCCAATTCTGTTTTATTTATATGAATTTATTTAACATGAATTCAAAATAAATATTTTATTCTCTTTTTACGCGTCTAATTTTGATTTAATCCGCGACGGCTAAACCAATTTCTAAAAAAAAAGTTTTTTGCCCAAATTCTAAGAAAACAATTTTTATTTGCTGCCCAGTAGTACACTCATGCAGAACACTGTGATAATGAAAACGATGATTCAGCTTTAAATGCATATTTAGAAAAAAGAAATCTAAAACTGGCCAGATAACTACTTAATCATTTTCTCAAGCATGACCCTAATGAGGAAGACCCGGAAAGTTTCAACTTGAACCGCAGTTAGTAACAGCCTATGATAGAAAATTATGTAATGGTCTAAATTAAACACGAGTACAATAATTAATAACTAAATTCGTTCGTAAAACTGATGAAACGTCAGCACTAGAGAAGACTGGCTGAATTTGCTCAAGAGATCGCAGAAAGAATTTCATTCGTGGAAGAAAAAAAAAACAATGTCCACAACATTTCTAATCACATCAATAACATTTCAGTCGTACGCAAGTGTAATTTATTGTCAGATGGTGAAATGAATAAAACCTTATGCGTTAAACAGACATTTTCCATTTCAAATAAGAATTTAATACAATTCAATTACATATTTATTACATATGAATTTTGTTGAAATAAAAAATAAGCTTAAAGAGAATAATTTCCAATTTTTTTTTCAAGGTATTTTTATTGATTTTTTTGACCTGAACTAACTTCCACAAAAACAATTTTTTTACACGAACGTTTTTAAAATATAATTAGATCTATTAAGCAATATTTATTTATGCATATTGTACGAAGTGATTTATTTTAGATTATATTAACTATAAGGCACCTTTATGTGTCATACGGAGTTAATGTTCTTGTCCCGACCACCTCCCTAAAAAGAAACACTGTTTCTGAGAACAAAATACATAACCAAAGTTTCTCCTTAGAGTTCACTTTCTCGGCGATTGAAGTGGTAAAATAACTAGCGGAGCCATCGATTGCTAACGAATGCTTAACGAGCAAAACGTTCAGGAAAAGATAAACAATGCTAATAATTTAATAAATGTTGAATATATATATTAATTTCTTCCGTGTCGAAGTCATTCGTTGCTTAAAATTGTACCCTCCATTTTTGAAAAGAAAACGGAATAAATTTTCATAAGAAATTTTCATGAGCAAGAGTTTAATTAGTGATAATTTTAATAATTTTTAAAAAATATTAATAGTATTTTATCTCTTCCCCTCATTCTGAGTCAAATAGTAAATGACACAAATATTATGCTGCATATAATCTAAATTTCAAATAGATGTGCACATGTAAAATTAGTAAATCGGTTTTTCTAATTATCATAGCAGCTTCCCGACTTCAACATTCGATAGAACTGTTCCGTTTTTAATGATATATATATATATATATTGCATAAATGAATGTTTGTTTTTTGTTTCTTATAGAAATTTACAGTTTAATTCCGATCTTTATGAAATCTACCACACCTGACCTTCAAAACAAGACGGAGATCATTGTCTACATAAAATTTCTCAAAACCCAGTCCATGGGATCCGCACGCTTTATTTACATATATTTTATGCTAATTTAACGAATTTTTCATTAAAAGCATTGCATTGCCACTCTGAAAAGCGTAATATATATATGTTTCAAATTTAGTCAGAAAACTCGGTATAAAAAAATGTGTTGCCACTTCGGTAAACGCGCAATTATATTAATTTGTCTCGAAACCTTTTTTCTTGTGTGTGTATATATATGCAACTTTTGTGACACCGACAAGTTATAAAAAGAGGTCTTTCTATTTTACCTAAACAGAGCATACGCAGAAAAGCCTATGACTATTACAACAGCAGTGAAATTTCAAAATTTTAACAAGCGATTCGCTACCTAAACGCATCAGTGTTCTCATTAATCACATGCTTCTTTATAACGTTGTTGTGATTTTAGGGAGACCTTATGTACATGCTAATAATGTTCTTGTTGTTATGAGTTATCTAGTAACATCAGACAGACAGACAAAGAAGACAGATGTCTTGTTTTGCACCCGCTAAGTCTTTCTAAACACATTTGCCTGACAGTAACAGGTACGGTTACAGCCGAAAACATCGCGGGAAAAATTTCGCGGACGAAAACGTCGTGGAGAAAACAACGCAAGGCGAAAACGTCGTGGTACAAAACATCGTAAAAACAGCCTGAAAAACGCATGTCTGCGATGTTATCATCATGAGATGATTTGTAGGTACTTTATTTTTTACCCCGATATTTTCGACGGCGATGTTTTTAAACTGCGAAGTTTTTGAACAGCTTTATTTTCGACGACGATATTTTGGACCACGATGTTTTAGAACTGCGATGTTTTCTCTTTGCTTTATTTTCTCCCAGGATGTTTTGTACCACGACGTTTTCGCCTTGCGTTGTTTTCTCCGCGACGTTTTCGTCCGCGATGTTTTTGCCGCGATGTTATCGGTGGACACCACAGGTACAGGTAGAAGTGGGCGGGACACCAGATTTTCATTATTGGTCGTACAAGTTCAGCCGCTCCGCATCGGGGTCACCTATTCCTCTTACCCTACCAACAAACTTCTCTAGAGTACTTTCGGCTTGCCGTATATTTTGAGTGCTAGTACCCTTCAAACCTGTGCCCATCGGTATGGCAGTCAAAGTCGCTAACCACTGTAACGGCTGGACAACTGTCACCAACCAGATTACGTAAGACACCAACCAGATTGCGTTTGTCTGACAACAACATCAGTTCAAGTCCACGAATTTTATTATGCCGAGTAACGCAGGATTGTACCTGTGTTTGTCATGGGCCTTGGGTACCTTATAGCTAACAGTACAACGTTGACCACTTCCATTCCAAATATGAAGGAGAATCCCCATGACGAATTTAAGGTTTGCCCTACCACTAATCCATTTCAAGAGATATTTCGCTTCGCAAAGCGCTTCGCATGCTGTACATGCACTGTACAATTATCAACAGCCAGGCCTTTTCTGAGATTTGAACCTGGAGGCAATGATATGCTAGCCAGCGATGCTAACCCCTGTAGAAATCAGGGCGGCGCTAATAAACTTTACATGAACAGCTACTGTCATACTGTATGCATAAACAGCTACTGTCATAGCTCTGGCTATGTACCATTATTTTCCATACTTGCATTTACGCCTACTCCTGTATCAAAGAAATTTATTCCATTAGTAAAACTGTTTTGATCCAAATATAAATTACATACGTGAAGACTTCACTGCCATATCCTGCGATTGCGGTGAAACAACGCGTGGCGAAATCTCTGGCTGGATTCAGTGGTGCCATGCAGTTGGCGCCGAAGCACATTGCAAGTGCAGAAATCATGAAACCAAGCACAATGGGATGCATCCATTTCGGAATATCCATGTTCCTCTGGTCGATAGTGGCTAAAGCTGTGAACATTAGAAGTCCAGTGCCCACAATCTGATGAAAGAGAAAGAAATAAAGAATTAGAAAATATGTTAGAAAATTTTTGATATCATTTTATTCATTCATTATTATGATTAGTAAATAATAAGAAACCCATAAATTTGCTCTTTAGTGCAACTTCGATTAGAGAAAGATCATGGATAATTTTTCATGTATTTTACATGCTGCTGTTTGGCATCTTAGTGAAACACAACCTATTGTACTTTATTCAACAGCATAACAAGTAATTAAAATGCAATACGTTAGAAACTCTCCGGCAGTAACGGGACATCTTAGATTCCGGATAAGAGACTTTTCCACATAATTGAACATGTATTTCTAGAACTTATTCGATAACGTTTTGTGCTGCTATTTTTAGAAACTGCTGCATACAAAGTCCGTTGGTCGTATTTATCTACTACAGTTAAATAAATAATACAGAAAGCGTGCAGATTATTTAAAATCAAAAAGCATACACATTATTTCTTATTTCCGAAAAATAAAATAAAAAATATTTTTTAATTACCACATATGTTATTACATGAAAGTTATGAATTCCTTAAGTGTTATGACATAAAACTTTCAATGCTTGCCTACGGGACTGTCTTAGGAATTTTGTCTTCGTTTTCAATGCCAAAAATCTAAGAAAATAATCGAATGAAGTTAGGTTACTTGAAAGCGGAAAAGATGATTAGGTTATCTGGCTACGGGATGGATGCCTTCGTGGGAGACGTTTTAAAGGAAATTCTCTGCTATTCATGTTACATATGGGGAAAACCACAAAACCCATCCATGTTTGTCATGGCAAATGGGCATTCACCAGTGTTCGAACCCACGACGAACTGCCAGTATTCTGTTCGTCAATTTATGGAGCAATATAATTAAATTTAGTTGTTAGAAAAGAAAATTAGAGTGAAATAACGTTAAACTTTAGAAACAGCAGAGAAAAGACCTGGTAACACGTCAATTGAAAATTTCGCAACTTTAAAAAACCTTCAGAAATATTGCTAAATAATTAAAACATGCCACTGAATTATTTCTTTCTAAGGCTGTTCATAATTCTTTTGTTTTTAAATACAAAAAAAAAAATAAGCATTCATAATTACTACACCATTTTTATAGACTGGTGACGGATGGCGGGAACACCTGAGGTCTAACATAGGTAAACGGATGTATGTCCCCCTACGCAATCCAGAGCAACAGCTCCCAGGGGCAACAAGAGAGCCGCCCCGCGAGTTTATACACTCACGTTTGTGAAAATTGCAACACCAAGAAGGAATCGTCATAATTGAATGCAATTTAATACACAGTTGAGTGGTAGTGGTACAAATAAATGATTAAATGTTCAAAGCAAACAAACAAGAACAAGAGATCAGAATCAGTATTTTGTGTGGCCACCACGCGCCGCAATAA
>KK117232.1:344081-355800 GCA_000611955.2 Stegodyphus mimosarum
GCACACAATTATAAAACATAAAATATACACAGTAAAACTATACATAACTTACATACAACGGGGACTTAAATACAGAGGCTGTTCGCCCATCTTTTAGACGATTTTCGTTGTATTTATGGAAATATTTTAGAAAAACTTTTGTGTTTTAAATGTTCTAGTTGATAACCCTTATTCTTCACTATATTCCGTCACCGCCATTTCCAACACAATAATGCCTTTTGTAATATCGGAAGAAGTATTTTATTCTTTTCCTCTTGAACAGCTTTCCTAAGTCCAAGGAGGATTGTAGGTCGATATTTCGGCAATCGGCAATCGGCAACATTTAAGCCCAAAAATTCATGGGTTTTACGTAGGAATATGAGTGAAACGTACGGCCTTGATACAAGTTTCTTGTTTTATTTTTTCGAGAAAATTAATAGTGGATTTTAACGTGTCGCTTCTTCCTTTGTCTTGATGCAGTTCCTCTTATTGATGACACTGTGGGTAAAGAGAAGGTATTTCATATTAGAAAACTGGGTTTAAAATACGTTCCCGATAACAAGTGGAGTTGACCTGAACATTTTGCTCCACTCTCTTTATTTTTAATTAGCCGTTATATGAAAAACCAGCAAAAGTCATTAATCCCTTTGAAAAACTTTCTTTAGATTCTTTGAAACGCGTTTTAAGACTTTTTTCTACTCTTTTGGTGATAATAAATAGTTCTATTTTACGCAGTCATTTGAATATGCCCAGGATTCATCTATTGCGACAACATTTTTCCAGTTTTGTTCGAATAAATGTCTATCATACAGAATTATGCAGAGTGTTCTGCGTTCGGCGATATGTCGAGGAGAAAGACAAGACGATGCACATTAGCGGATTTTCTTTTAAAGGTCTTACCTTTACAACATTCAAAACATTCTGTTTTTTCCTTGGATATGTGTTCGGAACAATTTTTCTCTTTGAAGCCAAACTTTGACATTGTTTTCTTTTCTTGTTGATAATATCATCTATCATAGCTTTAGATATCGAAAAACCATGGCTTTCACAGCGTTTTTCAATAACTAGATACGAATAAACTTCTTCGGAAAGAGCACAAACGTAGCCTTCCGTGCGCTGATTCTTTAAAAGCGCCATTTTACATGAAAACAAAGGTGTCAAGTAGCAGATGATAATGTGCACTGTCAAAAATATAGCTGCAGTTAAAAAATTCCAAACAGACAGTTTTTTCCAACTGCAAAAATATGCTAACAGCCTCTGTACATGCATGCACATAACATAAAAGTAAACATATAAAGGAAATAAACAAAAAAGTAGTGCTTATTGCTATTTTGTCGTAACGGCACTGTTATTCTGTACTGTACTGCTGTTGTTTCATGATTAAAAGTTTTAACAGTTTAAAAAGTCTGGGTATAATTTAAAATTTGAATCTTTAGAATGATTAATGTAAAAACGAAATGCTTCCGTTAATGCTAGTTTCCGAACACTAAAGTAGCTGACCATTGGTAGTTAGACCTCGTGAACAAGCTGACTGTATGAATTGTTTGTGGTTTTCATCATGAATATCATAGATACGAGCCAGTTCCTGAGAAAATGCTACACAATTGCATCCCTTCCCTTAGGCGGGCAGCCCAAATGAGTTTTGCCCTTATTCAGTGATGAATTATGTAGCCGCTCCTGACATGTTTCGGCATAACTAACGAATCATTATCCAAACGGTTGCACATCAAAATGTTACTAACACTTTAAGAAGACGAACAAACCAAAACGAAACGAGATTTAATTTCTACTTAAGAGAACATTCGATTAACAAAGTGAAAAAAAATAATTTTACAATTTAATAATTAAGCAATTTTAATAATCTCATGCAATTATTCACTTCCCTTTCTGATGCTTTTTAGGCTACACATTTCATAAAAAACTGCCAGTACCAGAAAAGATATTAATTAAATAATAATCTTTAAATACAGAAATTTGAAATTCTGTCAAGTGCTTTTCGCAGCATTAGTTCTTTACTCATTTTCTGCTTTTAATGCTCAAGTTTCCTTCTTGCTTTTCTAGCAAACAATTATTAATTCAAAAATTTGAAATGTAGAAGTATATTCCTCATTCCTTTGTGATCATTGTGATTATTTCACATACTTCTTGATTCTTTTCGCAGATCATATGGGAATACAAATTTATTACATTTAAAGCCTAAAAAACACGTCTGCGATGTTATCTTTATGCGATGATTTGTTATTTATTATGATTTATCATTAATTTTTAATCACGATATTTTAGAACTGCGATGTTTTCTCCTTACTTTATATTTTCCCATGATGTTTTAAAGGATGATGGCTCCGCCTTGTGTTGTTTTATCTGCGACGTTTTCTTCCGCGATATTTTCGGCGGACCACGTGATTTCTTAATGTCAGAAACCTTTTCTAAACTGATATTATTCTGATATTATTTCTAAACTGATATATTGACGTGTAAACATTTCGCTCTTCAATTTTATGTACGGTACCTAAATATGATCTTCGAATTTAATAGCAAATATCTCGGTACGTTTTTGTTGGAGTCAAACTTTTCTTTTTGTTTTATCATTATAATGAGTTTAACATTTTCCTAAACATAAGCCTAGGGATTTGAGGAACGTGTAAATAGTAAAATTTCGTAATTTTTACAAGTCTGATTTCCTTTAAATTTAAAAATCCTAAAACATGTACATACGTCATTTGAAATATTTTTTTATTTTCAAATGTACATCTGCGAACAACGGTTGCCAGAAAAAAGGCCGGGTAAAGATATTTGGGGATACGGTGTACCATATTTAATATTGCATTGAACATTAAGTGATTATATATTCGCTTCGATACCAGCGCAACAGCAACAAAGAATGAGTGCTGTACTTATGCTATACTTACTTGATCCAATAGACAGTTAGGGATAGACACAAAATCTTTGGGGTAAGTGGCCCATATGTAAGCAGTCGCTGTGTCTCCAGTAATCGTTCGGTTCGGATCGAAGCTATCCAACGCATCTAGAATAGAAGAAAGAAATCTTTATACATTCCTAAGCGATTTTATAAACAAGTTGCTGATCTCTTCAAGCTCTAATGGATTGAGAAAAAAATCTTACACATATTAATAAATGGTTAAATTTTGCACTAGGTTACTTATAATTGAAAAGACTTAAGACGCAGCACATAATTATGTTTTGTAACCAGCTGTTCACAGCTGAAAAAAAAGCAAGCTGAAACTAATTAACATTTATGAGAGAAGTTGCACTAAAATTTCATTTACCTGTATAAGTACCATACAGAGGCAAGATAATCAAACGTGCATAGTGAATTTTTACTGTTTTCATTGAAAGAAAACTACGAGTATTTTCCTTCCCACTTTGGAGATGTTGCCCGCTTTTTTTTTTCAAAACTCCTACTCAATATCGGTATAAATTAATACAAAATACAATCTTTCTTGGCATACCAAATAAATGTATCAAGTTACGAATTAACTATTAAAGTTCAAATGGGCCAGAGCTCCCATTCAGTTCTGTCGAAATCTCACAGCTAATATAAGAGTTCTACCTATTCTGGTGGTTATCACATCTCTCTTAGTCGTTGGAATATTTTGAACTAAGGGGGTTTTCTGACTTCGGAGCATCGACAGCCAATACGTCTGGATCTCGATCAGAAACAGTCGGAACGTGTTGCACAATCGGCAATTCTGGATCTGAAGTAATTACAGTGTCAGTATCAGAAGTGAATTACATTCTATCTCTATTGAATATGTTTTCTGAAGTGGTTGCATTATCTCTCCCATTTACGTTTTCAGTCTTATAACTTGGACGTCTCCATCTTTCCCTGGATAAACCTTTAGTACCTTTTGAAATCACTCGCAATAAGAACGATGTCACCAACATGGATTTGGATGTATAGTCTACCATTTTTACATTGTAGCAGTTGCCCGAGATACACCACATGAAATCGCTTCCAATATTTTCTTTCAATATTTGAACGTATCTTCATCGTTTCTTGAAATACTCTTTGTCAATTAGATCTAGGTCTATTACACCAACTTTCTGAATACTAGGCAAACACATGGAAGGCATCAATGGAATCAATTCGTCGGGATCTTCAGATCTATACGTCAAAGGCCTTGAATTAACAATAGTTCACCTTCGCACAGGATACTCTCCAACTCTTCATTATCCAATGAAGCTCTTCCTAACACTAGTCTTAAGAGATATTTTATGACTCCAGTGAGGCATTACTTACCCCTTCTCCCCAAACTAAGAGGCTAGAGGAGGACTGAACTTGCACTGTATTCTTTTAAGTATCGCCTCTTGTTTTACAACAGACCAATCCATGGATTGAAATAAATTTGCGACACCAACAAAATTCAAGCCGATGTCACTATAAATAATTTCTGGATGCCCACGTCAACCAATAAATCTTCTAAAACTGAGAAGAAAAGCATTGGTTGATAAAGCTGTGATGTTTTTTAGATGCACAGCACGATACGCCTTGCAAGTATATAGCACAATCCTTCTGCTTGCAGTGTCCGTGGTCCGGCGAGATCAGCTCCTGTAACTTCAAATTCGAAGCTTCCTCTTCATCACCTCTTCTTAATTTGGTCTTCTAACAAAGAAGCTTGTGGAGTTTCTAAAGGTTTAGAACTGTGTCTTTCACATCTTAGGCACATCTGGACTACAAGGCGAACAGATGTTCTTCTATCACTTATCAAAAACTTCTCTTGTAAACTAGGTAATAAAATGTGCATCTCAGCGTGCATCATTTTCAGATGGCGTCTGCCTGATAAGAAGCTCTACCTTTCAATGCTTTCCAGGAAGAATAATAGGAAATCTGCAGGTCTTGTGTATCATTTCATTCCATTAGTTTTGTCTCGATTCTGTAAATCCCTTCTTCGTTCTCTAAGCTTTTTAATGACTTAGAGACCTTAAATGCGCTCTTCTGTTAACACGCATCATTTTGGATGGATTTGATAATCCTCTTCTTTGTTTCATTTATTTCATCTACAGTTTGACCCCCTTCTTAGATTATTTCGATTCTTTCAGTTGAAGAAAAATATCAAAGCCGACACAACATTCTGATGGTTTTCGTGTAATTTCAAAAGTAAGATAAACAGTTGTCACTTACATCAGATTCATTTACCACCAAAGTAATACATTTCATCTTTTCTTTTATTACTTTCCTTTCATCAAAGGTCGTTTCTGATCTCGGCCATCAAGTCGTAACCAAGTGGGTGCTTCTCCTACAATCTTAAAGAAAGCAGTTTTGCTGCTGAACATCTTTTTGAAAGTAAATCAGACAGGTTACATGATCCGGGATCAGCCTATGAATTTTAGTTACCATATTTAGTACAAATACTACTCAGGTATCATTTTTCATTATCCATTGTAAAATTGTGGTTGAATTTGTACAGAAATTTTCCATGCTGTTTTGAAGTTTGAGGCTGGTTTTCCCAAATTTAACTAAATGCGAACCGAGACAGCAAGTTAAGAGTTATAACCTCATTATAAATATTTCCTGCCAAAGCGCTTCCCAAACTGTACAGTGGTTAGCGTCGCTGACTGCCGAGCCGAAGGGCCCGGGCTCGAAACCCGAAAGGCATGGATGTTTGTAAATGTATAGTGTCTGTGCGGCTCTCTAAATATGCAGCGAGCCGGAAGTCCTCTTATGTGGTTTGGTGTAACCACGGACCCGTCCCTCCAGGGGTGCTCGCCATCAAAATTGGGGCCAGAACTGAGCTAAATCGCACTGTCACATGTAAGCTGTTCAAGTTTGTGTCCAACGATTGGCGTATTTTGCGCTCCTTGCCATGAGGAATTTCGTGGGCTTGAGCTGATCTTACTGTCAGACAAGTGAGCATAAGTAACAACAACCTGTCAAAGCGCTATTCTCGATTTTGACATCAACAGATGTACAGAAACCATTTGGCCGGAGTGTTATTTTAATTAAACAACAGCAACATTAGAAGTTTCACAAGCATCCGAAAAATGTGTATAAAACATTTCTGAACATTCATTAAGAAAGACATGCTTGACAATTTCCACAAACCGCAGCAGGTGTAGATCTTCTGTGTTTTCTGGAATTTTCTTTTAATATCATCAGGTAACTCTGAGTCCCAGCTCAACTTAGATGTCCACCTTGTCTGAAGCGTAAATTTCACTAATGACTTAGCTAAACAGAAGATCCAGTTGGATCAGCAATCTTTTTCTTAAGGAATAGTATGCTCCGTCTTTTAACAGGATCTCGTTTTATGTACGGTGGGTATGCAACATCTAGCAGCTGTAAAAATATTTTAAACCAACTTTAACTACTACAAAACAAAAATTCATGCGTTCGCTCTAATATCACTAAAAGGGTTCATGCTTCAATTTGAATGTTTGAATCAATTTGAATGAAGGTATAAATATTACTAGCAATGCATGAAAGCCAGCATTTTATAGAATATTTAGACATTTTACAGAATGCTGAAAATTGGAGGGGTTTACTGTGCTATCGACAAATATATATAAACTAAACGTACAAGTTTGCCCTTATATACGTTTGCCCAAAGAGTCGTGATAACGTTGAACTTCTTATAGGGACATAGCTTGAAAGTTTTTTGTTTATACTTAAACGTCCTTCCTATTTCGTTCTTGTGAAGAAACCGTAAAGTGGACCAAAATTTCGTAGATGATTTTAAAAATCAAGTCACATTTCGGAGAAATTTTAGGTTAAGCTTTTGTATTTCAGACTATAAAACGAGAAGCCTGAGAGATTTAGGATGAAAAGGTTTGATTTTTGCAGACCAATTTTATTCTGTAGTACATCCAAACCGAATTTCCACAAAAGATTCCAGATTTTATAGCATCTGATTCTCTCTTATGGGGTTATTGAATCTTACGGTGCTATTGAAAAGGAAACTATTGAAAGAAAACCCAAACCTCTCGAAAGCTGTATGACAACAGCCGAAGCTAAACAAGTGTCTTACTGCAACAAACTCTGAGATCAGCCGTAAATAAATAATACAAGCAAAAATGCACAAGCAGAGTTGAAAGACATTTATGAGGCTTTTTTTAATACTTACAATGTAAAGTTCTTATTTTAAATTAACTAGTTATTATGATATGGATCTTAATTTCCTCTTTCCGTATTTCTCATCAATATGAAAATTGGTTTGGTTCTATATTAAAGTGGAGGTTTTTGAATCTGAAGAGAGAGTGTGTGTGTTTCTGGCATGCAGGTTACGTCTCTAGATTCTGCAAGCTCTAGTTAGTTATAACTATCTCGGCATTAAGTTCCCTCGCGTTAAACTTACGAGCCGTTAAATTATTGAGCCAGCTCTTATAGCTTAGTAGTTAACTGTGTAGTCTTAGACTACTGATCTACGTTTAAATAAATTGACTGTTCTTACTTATTTGGATCACCACGAGTGTGGTTATTGTAGCACAAAGTCGTGCCATTTATTCAAAGTTCTCAAATTTCATTTATTCAAAGACTTAAATAAAAAGATTGTTTTAAAACCCTTTCTTAGACTTTGCCGTACTATCTCAGAAATAACGTGGCTACATGGCTGTTAAGAGTTATAGAACTAAACGTTCGAATACTAGACCACGCATAATCTTATACTAAATATGAAATGTCATTTTTATGACCCAAAAATCTTTGTAAATTTCTTGTGCACTTAATGTTTCGAAAATTTTACACACAAGCGAACATTACTATTTTAGTTATTTGGAATTCTACTTCAAACTTTTATTCCATCTCATACAAATGAGAAAGGAATCTATTCCTGTAACCAAAGCTCCTTAGCTAGAGCATCGGAAGAATTAAAAATTAGGTAAAGAAAATTAAAAAAAATTCGAGGTGAAAAGTGAGATATCAGAACTAACTGTTTTGCCACTTTCCCTTGATTACTCGCAGATTTCCTGCATCATTTTCAATTTTAATAGCTGTTCCATTTGACTTTCATTTGAGATTCATTGTCCAACATTCACGGCTTTAGTTCAATACATGTTTTCTGGTGGATATACTTTGTGAAAAAATTCCTGCATCCTTATCTTTTCAGACGTGGCTGCTAAAGACGCAATATGTCCCGTCATCTTAAAAAACCTTAAAAACTTTACTGAACAAGGTTTTCATGTTTCTTTTTGAAATTTGATACTTTAAATGATATTCTGTATTTTTAACAGATATAATTTAGCAAAGAGGAAACGTCTTTTACCTTTGTAAGTGACGAAGAGCACAGCTGACGCCACAAAGCCGCCTAAGTGTTGGGCCAAAAGATAATGTCCAACTTTCTTCCACGGAAATTTGCCGAGAGTTGCAAATGCCACTGTGACTGCAGGGTTTATGTGACCACCTTGAAAGAGAATTATAATAATAAAAAAAATTATCAACAACAAGACCACATATATCACCAATGTCATGATTCTAGCAATGTTCATTTTATTACTTCATTACTCTGTACAAGTGGGAATTTTGAATGTCACTCAGAAATGCCAAACTAAAATATAAAAACTTATCCATAATACTTAGGTACATCTTGTATTTCAGCACTACTCTGATGGAAAAGATCTACTTGTTTATTACATAATTTGTTGTAACGCTAAAGAAACAAGGCTGAGAAACAGTATCTTGCAAGTAATTTTTCTGTGTCTTGCTAAAATACTTGTTTCACATTTACATCTTTATCATATCATTTAACTAAGTCTTTTTAATGAAAATGCTGATTTATAACAGACATGTTTACACTGTTAAGTATTCAGGATGTTCGAAGAAAATGACTTTCATGACTAGGATCGTTCCATATTTTTACCTGAGAGATTTAAGACGCTTCAGAAAAAATTACTAATACAACCGAACACTTGGAGGTTAGACCAGACGAAATATAAAGCAAACTGTTATTACAACGGCTTGAATTTAGCCAATGGCAGTCCACATAAGTTTCACCATTAACTCCTTTTACAATGCCGATGTCATAAGGCCTGAAGTTTATTGACATTCATGTATTATCAGAATTAGTTTCATCCCTAAGAAACTCCATTCCTGATAGATATGATTCAAACTGAAATATTTTGAATAAATCAGTTTATTCTGGCAACAGAAACATTTTACGCCAGCTGGTTTGAAATATGTTCTGCGACATATTTTGTAACGTATTAGCAATCGAATGCAAATTCCCTGCAATATGACATAATTACTGTGGGTGAAGTTAATAATGATGCTTACTTGAGCGGTCAAAAGCCAATTTCAAGTGGTTATCCTAGCGATGTACTGATTGTTAATATACATCTGGGCGTTAACCTCGGTGAAAGGGCTGGCTGCATAGGATTCCATAATGTCTCACATCTTCCCCCCTATGTGTAACATAACTGAGAAAGCCAAATTTGCCTAGTAAATCCCTCCATGGACCTTTCTTGCCTTTAGGTGGTAACCCTTGTGTGCCTTGTCCTAATCAGTTAACAAATGAATACAAGTTCCTTGTGTTGGCGTTTAATCTACTTTGAGTAAAGCAGAAATAATTATTGATTTGAAGCTGTCTCGTGAAAACATTAATTAAATATTACCTGTGCGAATTTTGCATAGTAATGCTATGGATCATTTTGCTCTTAATTTTAAAGCTTAACTAATATTTTTAACCAAATCTTTTGATCTATAACTATCATATAAAAATTAGCTTTCTTATAAGTAGAATCTTTTCTCATGCTGTATCAAGACTGCTTTCTGAAATAACTTAATCTTATGCTAACACAACAAATCATATATCTAGTATATAAATGAAATTATATGTCTAAGATCAGCACAATAAGAAATAAGGTTTATACCTAGCATTTTCAAACAAGCTCTATATACTAAATCCCCGTTGGAAAAAGTAACTTGGCCGAATAAAACACATTGCTACCGCCGCTATAACGGTTATTTTGAAAGCTATTCATTTTAAAGCAGCTGTAAAAATAATTTAAACCTACTTTAACTACAACAAAACAAAAATTCATGCGTTCGTTCCAATATCACTAAAAGGGTTCATGCTTCAATTTGAATGTTATGCTCATTCGGAACGATTATTTTCAGTCTCTCACGCAGACACCGCCCGTAAGATGTAAGATAAAGGTATAACTGTTAATAGCAATGCATGAAAGCCAGTATTTTACAGAATATTTAGACATTTTACAGAATGCTGAAAACTAGCCGGCAATGTATGAAGCGATTAACATTTCATATACATTTCTTAGGCATTCTGTAGACTAACTGGCCAAATGACTAACCGCCAAAGTAAGGAATATATCTCCGTATTACATACAATTCTTTGGGAAAGTATACACTAATTCGTGTAATATATTGGTAGATGTAATGAGTATGATGGAGGATGGTTTCTACCGACTGGGAACTTCTAAAAGAATTTTAAAACAACTATATGCAGGAGATAAGATGGTAGGAAAGAGAAACCTAGGCAAGAGAAGTTGCAGCCTGTATTTTAGCTGCCAAGATAAATCTAGTTTGGTACAGGGTTTGTGGTAAATAAAACAATTAGAGATAAAGTTATAGATTTTGAACTTGTCAACGAAATAATTTGTAAAATACGATTTAAGATCATACCACAAAACGTGAGCACTATATGTGTGCATGCACTACCTAGGACAAAGACGAACCAGAAAAAAAGATGTTCTGTGACAAGCAGCAAGAGACTTACAACAAATACCCATCTAATGATATAAGAGTGGTGATAGGAGATCTCAATGCAAGCATAGGTAGAGATTTTAATTACAGAATTGTACTGGAAAGCATAGCCAGTACAGCGAGTTCAATGACAATGGAAATAGACTTTTGGACTTTGCAATTGAAGTGGAAATGGTCATCGGAAGCGCAGATTTTGAGCATACAGATATACATAAAATTACATGGCGCTCCCCAGATGAGAATACAGTGAATCAGATTGATCATGTATTGATGGACTTAGGCATAAAAGTAGTTTACTTGATGCTAGAAGTTATCGAGGGGATAATATAGACTCTGACCATTATTTGGTCATTTCAAAAGTAAGAGGGAGAATTTTCAAATGTTATTATAAAAAAAAGACCAAAAGGAAGAGATCCTATACACGGATGCCTTAAGAATCCCGAAGATTATTACTATGTATAGGAATAAAATAAAGGAAAAACTTGTAGAGACTGAGAATAATGCGAATCGCAGGTGGGGAAAACTGAAGTCCATAATATTAGAGGCAATTAAGAAAGTGCTTCTAGTCCTTTAAAAATAGCGAAGGGCTGGTATAACAAGGAACGTCAAATAATTAACAAGAAGAAAAACCATGCGTACAAGCTTATGGTGCAAAAACATTATGCAAGAAATGCTAAGGATGTGTACACAGAAATTAAAAGACAGGAAAAAAGATTATTCAAAATGAAGAGAGGGAATATTGGGAGAAGATTTGTAAGGAAACTGAATACCTCAGAAAATAGAAAGAGGTAAGAAAGTTTTATAATGTTTTAAACAATACCAGAAAAGAATTTTGTGCTAGGATGCACACTTGCCGTAATAAAAACGATGAACTTATTAATGACAACTGAAATACTTAAGAAACGGAGAGAATATTTCTCAATACTGTTCTTGATGGAAACAATATGCTGGATAAACTGGTAGAAGAATGAGGTGACACTTCTCAGAACCATTAAGACGAAGACCTAGAACCAGGGTGCGTGGATGAAGTAGCGACAATAGTGAATAACTTAAATAATAACAGTTCAG